>PITA01023600.1:0-27838 GCA_004023965.1 Spilogale gracilis
GAGTCTGCCTCAGATCACCCAACTCAACTGTGCTTTCAAGAAGTTGGGTAGGGCTCAAGAATTTGCATCTCCAAGTTCCCAGGTGTTCTGGACACTCTGAGAGCCACTGGCTTATATTTAAAGACATGTTCATTTTCTTGCATAAGAAGCAGATTGGAAGTGTGTGGTTGACTGTGCTTCACTAAGGTCTTTAAGAGCAAGGTCTCTTTCTAATTTACCCTTCTGATGTCTTTGGGCATTAGCTGACTATCCCTAGGCTTGTCCCCTATGATCATAAGATGGCTAACACATCTGCAGTAATTTCACCTTCATACCATCTCAGTAAAGGCAAGGAGAAAAAGGAAAGGAATAACATAAGCTTTCACTTCCCCAGGCTTTGTTTTTTTATCCAGAGAGAACATCTTTTTCAGAACCCTCAACCAACTTTCCTCATCTCTCATTGGCCAGAATTGGATCACTTACCCGCTAACCCCTTATCCCTGCCTCAAACTCATTATTGGCATAATGGATGACAGATAATCACTGCCTTAGAGCAATAATAACTTGTCTCCTGGGATAGGGGGAGACATCTACCTTGCCTGAAAGCAAAATGGGAATGACTGTTCAAAAAGTAACAAATACTGGAGCGCCTGGGTGGCTCAGTCGGTTTAATGTCAGATTCTTAATTTCAGCTCCGGTCATGATCTCAGGGTCATCATATCACCAGCATCAGTCTCCAAGTTCAGCAGGGAGTGGGCTTAAGATTCTCTCTCCTCCTTCTTCTGCACCACCCTTCTTCCCCATCTCCTTTTCTCTGAAATAAATAAATAAATAAAATCTTAAAAAAAAAAAAAGTAACAAATATTGACTATCACCCCAACAGGAGCGTACCTCCAGCCAATCACCCAGCTAGATATTTTGTATACATTAATTCACTGAATTCTCACATTTCTTTGAAGTAGACATTATTTTCATTTTATAAGTGAGGAAAATGAGACTTTAAGAGGTTAAGCATTTTTCTCACACAGCCAGAAAAAATTTAGCATTTGAACTAGGTCTATTGATTCCACAGCCTAAACAATACCAATGTTTTAGCGATAGCTCAGAGAAATCGTTGCTGTCATGATGAGAGCCCTTGATTATGGACAAAAAGACTGATTTATATTCTGCTTACTATACAGGATGTATGCATACTATATTTATATATATTATATGTTAACTATATATTAAATATATATTTATATATAAATATATATTATAGATATTTATATTATGTATACATATATGTATGTGTACTATATTTCACAAGATTTCACAAAAACTTTAATCTATGACTACTTAAACAGAAAATCCTGCAACCAAGAATAATATATTCTCAATGATATGACATAGCTTAATTTTTATTATAATAAACAAGATCTGTCAGAGTGAGAAGGATGCTTCTGAAAGTGTAATTTGGAACTTTCCAAGTTTTGTACACCCAGTCATCAGAAACATGAATATGGGGCGCCTGGGTGGCTCAGTCGTTAAGCGTCTGCCTTTGGTTCAGGTCATGATGTCAGAGTCCTGGGATGGAGTCCCGCGTTGGGCTCCCTGCTCATTGGGGAGCCTGATTTTTCCCCTCCCTCTGCTTGTGCTCTGTCTCTCTCTGTCAAATAAATAAATAAAATCTCAAAAAAAAATGAATACTTACCATTCACATTGACATGGGTGGAACTGGAGGGTATTATGCTAAATGAAATAAGTCAATCAGAGATTGATTCATGAGATTATTCACTCATATGTGGAATTTAAGAATCAGCACAGATCATAGGGCAAGGGAGGAAAAAATGAAGGTGAAGAAATCAGAGAGGGACACAACCATGAGAGACTCTTAACTCTAGGAAACAAACTGAGGGCCCATGGAAGGGAAGTGTGTGGGGAGATTGGGTAATTGGGTGAAGGACATTAGGGAGGGCATGTGATGTGATGAGCACTGGGTGTTATCCACAACTGATTAATTATTGAACACTACATCTGAAACTAATGATGTACTATATGTTGGCTAACTGAATTTAAATTTTTAGAAATGAGGAAAAATGCAACATGGGGAAGGCAGAAGAGAGATGGAAAATGGCTTAGTATTTTCAAGGGACAAGGGGTTCCCAACTTGTATGACTAGAATTTCAGGGGTTGTGGAAAGGGGTTACATGCGTTACTTTAACTTTTAATGTGAATCTGTTTTAGGAAAGATATTTTCATTCCGAAAAAATAGAGAAGTCAGGATAGAAGCTACACATTAGAAGATTCTGGGGAAAAACTGAAAGTAAATGAGTGAACTTGGAAACTATGGGTAATCCATTCAAGAGTTTGAGAGCAAATGGAAAAAGGAACATTGGATGTTTGCAAAGGGGTCAGCAAGATTATTCTTTTTAAAATATATATGTGAAAACAAGATATATTCTTATAAATATATCATCCAGGCTAGAAAAAGTAGCTGGCATGTGTATTAGTCATCCATAGCTGCACAGAAATAATATAAAACTTAGCAGCTTAAAACAATAAATATTCTCTTACGTAGTTTCTGAGGGTCAGGAAATCAGAGCTTGGCTGGTGGTTCTGGCTCTGGGTCTCTTACAAGGTTGTAGTCAAGATGTTGGCGGGGGCGACAGTTATCAGAAGGTTCTACTGGGCAGGAGGATCCATTACCAAACTTGTTCATCTAGGACCTCGGTTCCTTGCTGGCTGCTCTTTACCACATGGGCCTCTCAAAGGGCTGCTCATGAAATGACCACTGGTTTCTGCCAGAGGGAATGATCCAAGGAGGAGAAACCAAGACATTAGGAGCAGTGATGACCTAGTCTCTGAGGTTGCATATCACCTCTTCTGTTTTATTCTATTCATTAGAAATGAGTTGTTGGAATCAGCTCACATTGCAAGGGAAGCTCCATCTCTTAAAGGAAGGAGTGTCAAAGTATTTGTGAACACATTTTTAAATCACCATAAAAAAATGCATAAAGGATAACATAGCTTAAATACACATGTGCAGTAAAAAATACTTTAAATAGAGTAAAACATTTACCCATAAGAAGTATGTCGAATGCAATTTCCTGAACATGAAGCTATTTCAATGTTGCAAAATTTATCTTAATACTGTTACTCACTTCCCAATATTGGCAGTTACAACAAATGCCACTGCATAGTGCTTTTCACATTTTTTTCCAACACTCAAGTGGATATTTATCATGCCTTGAAGTTACCAGCATCTTTTATATACCCTTCTGATGTTTGGGGAATGTCTTCCATGTTAAGGCCTGCTTCCTAAGGTAGAAGCCAGAACTTTGCTTCCTAACCTCCTTGTGGCTAGGACCTCAGAATGGAACTTGTGCTCCTCGAACCTGAGAGTCCCAGGAAGGATGTCAATTTGGAAAAGGGCAGCATGGTCCAAAATCTGGTTTCCAGGACTTTAATGATGAACTCATACTTGGGCTCTTCATCTAGGGAAGCTGGTTACCCGTGTTGGCTTTATTCTCAGATAGCCCGTTTCTGTGTAATACTCCTAGTGCTCCACTACACTATCCCAGTTTTTTCATTAACTATTGTTTCATTAAACAACAACAACAACAACAACACAAAACTTAGTGGCACAAAAAAATAATAACGTTTTTATTCTGCCCATAGAGTCTGTGAGTTAGATTGGAAAAACACTAGTTTGTCCCTGCTGCATGATCTGGGGACTTAGTTGGAAAGAGTCAATGGCTGGGTCACTTGATGGTGACATGCTGAAATCAACTGAAGCCTTATTCATTTATATTTGCAGCAATTAATATTGACTGTTGGTTGGGGCTGTTGGCTGGAAAAAGTACATGTGGCTACTTGGGCTTTGTCATGGTATGGTGGCTGGGTTCCCACAGCAAGCATCCCAAAAGAACAAAGCTCAGATATCACAGAGAGCCACTCTGCTGCAGACATAGGACTTCCCAGATTCAGTGAGGAAGAACACAGACTCTATGATTTGATGGTAGGGGTGTCAAAATCACAGTGGAGTAAGATGAAGTCACATGTAGGGTGGGAGGTATTATGTGGTCCTCTTTGGAAAAATACAGTCTGCCACAACAGACTGAAATTTTCTCTTCTCCAATAGCTCTGGTTACTGAGTTACCTGTTATTCTGGCAAGACCAACCTGTTTTCCTGCCCTTTAAGGTAAAGACCATCCTTAAACAGTTGCCGAAGAACCGCAATATATCTCCAGGCTGCAGAAGAGACACTTGAGTGGTGTGGCAGTGTTCAGAACGGTTTTACACCAGCGGCTTTTTGGAGGCTAAGTCTGGGGTTAAATAAAAATATCATTCAAATAGTATACTGACATGTTCCCTAAAATCACGGAAGATTTGATAACCGGATGGTGGGGGAGCTCTGTAATGGCCTTGAGGTGCAGGCAGCTCGGTTAGGAGACATCTTACATTTGAGTGAGTTTGTAACTAGGCTTCTAAACCTGAACAAGACAGCATAAACACTTGCTATGCAAGGTTGTTTGCAAAAATCAGAGAATATGTAAAGAGCTTAGAGCAGTGACTGCCACATAGTATGTTATTTTATTATTACCATCTTATGTACTCTGAAAGCCCACTTTTATGAAATCTGAAGCCTCTTGATGATTTGGTGCACTAAGATGGAGATGGCAGTGGGAGGAGGTGAGGTGGTGTCATTACCGCATGGATGTTTCTAGACCCCAGCAGAATCTAAGTTCCTCTCCTTTTCTCAGCAGAGCAGGCCAGGTATAAGGAACCTGCCCTGAGTTCTGGTCGGTGCGCTGTGCTACGGTGTACCAGGCCTCGCGCTCAGTAGGGAGCATACGTTTGAGGCTGGGACGCAGATACAGTGTTATGTGGCCAAGTGGGTAGGGGCAATTCCATCTGCTGTGGCCTGAAAGAGCTCTCGGGGCAGTCAATGTTGTTAACTGGAACTCAGAGCTGAGTGACAGCCTCCCCAGGTCAGGACAATATGCCCCGGGGTTCACGGAAGTTCGAGGAGGAAGCAGGGCAGTGGGTTTCTTACAGCGTGACCCAGAGGCTGAAGAGCCAGTGGGTGGGGTCTCGCAGAGTAAGGTGAATTTGTGCAGTCTCCGCGACAACTGAAGTTCTCGGTCAAAGGCAGCCGCCTGCCCCGTAGGAACAAGGGCGTGGCGGCCAGAGCGCGCTCCGGGCCCAGGCTCCCCGACGCCGCGGAACCCCGAAACCCGGTTCTGTGGCCGACTGGGGGTCCCGGGTGGTGGGGAATGCCCTGGCAGCCCTGGAAAAGGAGGTGACAGGACAAACGGAATCTTCTGTGCAGAGAATGGAGGGAGAGCATTGCAGAGCAATGAAGAGAACCTAAACTTCCAACTGCACAGGTGGGTCCTGGGAACAAGGAGGGCCCTCGCTGCCCCTGAGGCCGCGCAGCAGGTGTGGTGCCCGCAGCCAGCAGGGAAGGCCGCTTGTGCCACACTCCTTGCTTGTGGCGTGGCGCAGTAGACAGGAATTTCTACAACCTTCCTTCCTGTGTGAGTTGTGAAGAAAAGCGGTGCTGCTGCCCATGCAACTAATTCCTTAAAGTTTATTCTATTTAAAATAAAACCAACCAAATCCCAACCTCTGGGCTCCGTCCCTGCACCCCATTCCCGCACGCCTCCAAAACATGCTCCTAGGAATCCCGAAGTTTACAAGTGTGTTTGTTTCCCGCGCCCGCGCACCTCGAAACCGAAAGCACCAAGGGCTCCGCCGGAGTCCCGCCCGAAGCGAGCAGCCGAGCGCAGCCGCTACCAGCGCGCTGATCTCGGCTGCAGTTGCCCTCGCTGCCGCGGCAGGCCGGGGGCAACAGTGAGCTGCGGCGGGAAGCTGAGTCTCGGGCCCTGGAGGTCGCTCCAGCTCCGGATGGGAAAACCGGGAAGGCGGCTGCGAAAGATCCTCAGAAATTCTTGAGGGAGGGTGCGAGGACGATGGAATACAGCTTGTAGGAAGAGTGAAAAGCAGACCGTTCGCCTGTACCAGGATGGCCGAGTGGTTAAGGCGTTGGACTTAAGATCCAATGGACAATGTCCGCGTGGGTTCGAACCCCACTCCTGGTAGGTATTTGTTTTTTACTTTTTTTTAACTTAAAAATTTCATTTATATTTTAAACATAAATTTCACCGAGCACACCACGCTTTGGGCCCAAGAATTCCCGCCTTCTAGCTGAGAAAGACGCATCTTTCCCCACCTCTCCCCCTCAGCACAGTCATCGCGCTGCTTCGCTTCCTGCGGGTGGGAGACGTCGCGCTGAGCGGGTTGGGCGATGGCCAGCCGCGGGGGGGCTGGCAGGGGGCTGGCGGGCGGGGGGCCGGGGGACGCAGGCGGGGGAGCGGAGGACGCGGGTGGGGTCCGGCGGACGGGCGTCTCCCCGCTAGGGCTGCTCGGCGTCAACCGCTCTTGGGCCACCCGGGTGGGGGGGAGGCGGGGACTCGGCTGCGCGGCGGGGCTCGAGTTCCCAGCTGTAGAGCGAGAGCCGGTCGTGCGGGGAGGGCGCCTCCGCTGTGAAATCGTAGTTAGAAAGCTGCTCCGGCAGAAAAGTCAGAGGTAAATCTCTGCCTTTTTCCTTCTCCCAAAATTAGTTGTGTGCACGTAGCTCTTCCATTAGCTTCTTGAAGGCGGAGACAGTATGCATCACAGCTCTAAAGTCTTAGGACTCTAACTTGTATTCGGCTTAGAATTTTAAAATACTAACGGCATGGCCTAGTTTTTTTTTTTTTTAATACTTTTTAAATATGAAAGTAATCTAAAACCTAGAGGAAAAAATTGCAACTGCAGTGCAAAGAACACTTAAAAAATCATTGACAGTAAGATACCGACTAGATGCTCCAATACAACCATTAAAATCAGGAAATTAACATTGATGATTTACTGCATCTAGTGCCCAAACCGCGTTCCATCACCGGTTGTCGTTTGTAGTAAAAAACAAAACAAAACAAAACAAAACAAAAAACCCTCCTGTTCGGAATAATGTATTGCATTTCCTCGTCACATCTCCTTAGGCTTCTTCAGTCTGTAACAATTCCTCGGTGTCTCCTGACGTTTATGGTCTTGATACTTGTGAAGACAAAAGGCCAGTTATTGTGTAGAATGTCCCTTTGTCAATTTGGATTAGTCTGATAAGATTCAGGTTGTGCTTTCGTAGCTGGAATATCACAGAAGTATCACATTGCATCCTCTAGGTAGAGTGATTTCTGTTAACAGAACTTAATTCACTTGATTAAGCCTCTCCCAGCCTTCACTACTATAAATTCACTCTTTTTTCCTTTGTGATTAATAAATATTTTGGAAGAAGTGCTTTGAAGCTATATAAATATCCTATTACTCATCAAACTTTCCATTTTATTCAGTTATTTATGGAATCATAAGTAGCCTAAGTATACACTTACGGTATCCTATTTGAATAAATGGTCCATTCTAGATTTGTTTGATGTTCAAAGTGACAGATTTGGCCAGTGGAAATACATTCAAGCTAACTTTTTACATGTCTCCATCATTCTTTAGCACTTCCTTACTTTCCAGTCCAAGATATTTCATGCTTACCTTGTATTTTCTGTGACCCAGCCCTAGAATCTGCTGTTTTCAAAAGATTCCTTGTTCTCTTTCACAGAGAATTGTAATTAGAAACCAAGACCTCAGTCTAGATGTGCCCATTTTTCTGATGTGTTACTGTTTCCAGGCCCTCTGAGAGGACAGAATGTGTGTGTGTGTGTGTGTGTGTGTGTGTGTGTGTCTGTGTGTGTGTGTATACACATTTATATTTACCTGCCCTCTACTTACATTTATATCCAGGAGTTTATACCAACACCTCCAATTCTGATACAACACTGATGATTTAGGATTTTAATTTGCCAATGTAAAATTTACCTTGCTTGAGCCTATCTAACAGCTTTAGAATTGAATAGTTCAAGAAGGGAAGGGAAGAGGAAAAGAAAGATGTGTAAGTAGTTTGGAAATGAGCGTCCTGCGGGCATCTGAGAACGGGCTATGAGCCAGTCACTGTTAGACACTTGGGATGTGCAGATACATAACCCAGCATCTGTCTCCCGGAGCTCAATTAGTGAGAGCTAGATTTTAATTAATCATATTTTTAATGGCAAAATATGAATTATGCCCAAGATGCTAAAGGAGCAGTGTGAGAAGCCCTAACTCTTTCCCAGAGTGTTTGCTTTAGTTGGGAATGGAAGAGAAATAGGGCTCTGGGAAGGGAGGAAGAGAGGTACAGGTGGGGTAAGCCACCTTGAAACCAAGCTGAGTGTGGTTTCTGAAGTCCACTAAAGAATTCAAAACAAGAAGCAATCTGATTAGTGTTGCATTTGAAAGTTTCTCTAATAACAGGAACTCTTGGTCTGTCTATACAGGTTTGGAAGAGGGAGTATATTCAATTGGGAGGAAATACTTTTGGGTGAAGATTATTTAATTCAGTCCATAGCCAGTTCAATTGACCTCAGTGTCCCTCTCCCTTTCTCCTTAAAGGCCAGGCAGGAGGAAACAAAAACAAAAACAAAAGAATATTGATTTGAATCCTTTCCAGCCTGAGCATAGGGGCTTGTGCTGATTTAAGTGTTCATATTACTATGTTCAAGTGGACCAGTACTACCAAGAATAGGCAAAGAATAATATGGAGTTCTACTTTGTTTCTTTGAAACTATAGTGTAAATCAAACTTTTAGTCTGTATTAACCAGTTACTGTGCATTAGTAGAGATGGTAAAAGATTGCTGATATTCTGTCAGATTACTCTTGAAATCCCACAAAGAGAGATCAAATGATGTCTGAAGACTGCTGGTCTAGAAACAAGAAGATCTATTAAATAGATCTTAGGGCACTGAATCACAAGTTTTCCATTGATTAGTATGTAGGACCTACTTAACCACAGTCTTTGCATGCCAATTTAGGTGGAAATTTTGCTTTACTATTTCCTTCTCTTGTTTTCTCTGATTAATAACTGAATTTTTATTTACTTCAGCAAACATGAAGAATACACTTTAATTTATAAATATTCAAATCACATGGTGACTCAATAAAAAGAACCCAGGGGACGCCTGGGTGGCTCAGTTGGTTAAGCAACTGCCTTCGGCTCAGGTCAGGATCCTGGAGACCTGGGATCGAGTCCCCTGCTCAGTGGGAAGCCTGCTTCTCCTTCTCTCACTCCCCCTGCTTGTGTTCCCTCTCTGGCTCTGTTTCTCTCTGTCAAATAAATAAATAAATAAATAAACAAACAAACAAACCTAGGCTTTAGGGTAAGACAGGTTTACCAATTTTCTCGGGTTGCTAATCTGCCTTTATTCATTCACAAAGAGGAAAATAATACCTTTACTGAGTGGTTGTAAGGCTTAATTGAACTATAATAAATCCTTCTTAATGATAATAATATAAGCATTATTATATTATTAGTAGTAGTAATTAATATTGTTCTCCTAATAACACTTTCTCACAAAAGTAAGTGTTTCATACCTCTCAGTTCTCTTCCCTTTTCTGGAGCTATTCTTTGTGGGAAGTACAGAAGAAACACACTATGCAAGTGGGAAGAAGTCTTAACTTTGCATGTAAAGGCCACTTTGCAATTTTTCAAAACACTTTTACATCCATGATCTTCCTGGACAGACAAGTTCCTACAAGACTCATTATATGTATGTGGTAGATACAATTGCACACCATCTTCTTCAACACATGTAGAACTTAATGTCTTCTTTCACTCAAGATTATAGAGAGACAGAGACATCAATAGTTCTTAAAAATTGAAGTCCTGTCCTAAAATGTAGCAGCATCATTACTCTCCCATGAAAAGTAGGCCTGTTATATTAGGCTCTTTATTTTTAAGAATTCATAAAAGATTTTTAATTTAAATTGGAATCATTTGTGGGTATACCATCACTAAGCTTGGACTGATATTTGAATCGTTTTCCAATAACTATTTTAGCAATAAGAAATTAAGTTACTACTTAATTTGAATTACAAATTATGAGTATGGATTTGTAAGCATTCTCTTTGTGGGTTTGAAGGACTTGTAAGTTACTCAGAATTGTTTGATTCTCTTCTGTTGGACTTCTTTATGTAGAACTGTGGAAGACAGTTTCCAATACATTTCAACAGTGACACCTACTGGCTAATTGGAGACAAATTTATGTGTTAAATTCTGTCTGCTTAATACTGACTATAAAATCTTGATAAATTGTTGTTCCATAGTCACTATGTTTAGGAGCACATTAAGGCTATTGTCTTCTCTAGCCAGGATTTTGACTTTCTTTTTTTCTTTCAATCACTGATGATAAATAGGCCATTGAAAGGATTCCCAAATCACTGACCCAATTTGTGGGAGCCATTATTTTAAATGTACGCACAGGGCCTTCATCTCATCATATCCATCATCTTTGTTTCAGTATATTTTTTTCAAACTCAGAAACTCTGAGATTGAAGATGAATAGAGATTTGGGTTAGCCACTGACTTTAAACACAGAAGCAATGCCCAATTTGGGAACTCCTGAACAAGAAGCTTTCTTTGCCCTCAGTACCAAGTTGGAATTTGGAGTTCTTAATTTTCCCTTATGTGTTACATCTTGTTTTTGGATACCGTTGCAGCTAATTAATGAACAAGTTGAACACACATCGCACATTTGCTAATTGTTCAAATGCAATAAATGATAATGCCTCCAGCTTTCATGAGTCTGTTCAGGAACAAAAATGCCACAGAGGGGTCAGGGAACATAATACCAGGTTCCTTGCACATACACCACTGTTGCAGAGAAGGGCGCAGTGAACCACATGGCTCATTTGTGAACTACTTGATTTCATTTTCATGTGGATAGATTTTGATGTCTCGGAACCAGTTATTGGAATGCAGAGAGGGAGACATTGTACTGGGAACTCACTGGGAAACTGTGCCTGGCAAAATATCTCGAGCATATCATCTGCATTGTATAAGTGCCTGCGGAATGAAGGAACAGCCTTGAAGTCCACTGAGTATACTTTACAGTTCATCTATGTATTGTACACATGTTAATTCTCATTTAGGATGTGTGTTCTAAAATGTACCCTGGAAAAAAATTTTTTAAAAATGTACCCCGGATTTGTTTTAATCAAGTAGGGTAGGATGCACAGACACAGACATGACTGACAAAGGAATAATTTTTTATACGCACATATCCCTAGGAACCAACGTTGTGGCACCCCAAGGAAGGGCACATAGGGAAGAATTTGGGTGGGTAAAGAAGCAGAGGAAGCAAGGGGAAAGGATGGACCAAACTTTTACGGTTGTTTTCACAGGAAGGAATGGGTGAGGCAGGGTAAGCGACTCAGGATTTGGTAGTCTGAATAGCATCAGCAGGCTCTGTTTTGAGGTGTATCACATCTCTAAGAATTAGCTTATCCTGGGTGCCTGGGTGGCTCAGTTGGTTAAGCGACAGCCGTCAGCTCAGGTCATGATCCCGGAGACAGGGGTTTGAGTCCCACATCGGGCTCCCTGTTCAGCGGGAAGCTTGCTTCTCCCTCTCTCACTCCCCCTGCTTGTGTTCCCTCTCTGGCTGTGTTTCTCTCTGTCAAATAAATAAAAAATCTTAAAAAAAAATTAAAAAAAATTAGCTTATCCCGGCAAGCAAGGATAGTACCTCCCTGACTGGTAAAGGCCTAGATGCCAGAAGGTCCGAAATACAAAAAATAGGAAAATATAGTTAATTTAGTATGGGTTCAGGCATCCTCACACTTCTTTTTCTCCTTCTTCTTTTGCAGCTACGGTGGGCCTTATCTGATTAGAATAATCAGGATCCAGAAGAAGCCCGCGAAGACAAACATGTAAGTGGTTTTTGAATCATTTCCAACCCGGTAGTCTATATGTGGTACTTGTGCAATTCACACCTCAAATTTATCTCTGGGGTTAGAGTGCCTTCTCAGCATTTTTATTCATGGCTAGAGTATAATGATGCACACAAGTGACTGAAAAAGGTAATTTTTAAAATTGCTTGAAAAGATGGATCATTAAGAAGAGTGTTGAATATTGGTCTCAATTTTGCAATCTCCTTTGTACATAAATGCAAAAGTATGTGTATTTGTGAAATACACAGCATAGGTCCTAAGAGGCAATGCAGAACTGTAACTAAGAAGTCAGCCAGTCCAAATTTCAGTCCAGCTCCAACCCTGATTAGCCATGTGACTTTGGACTGGTTAATCAGCTTTGCCAATTCTTTATTTTCTCATTTGTAAAATGGGGGTGATAATAGAAGCACCTGTCAAATGATTTCTTATGAGAGTTAAATGTGCTGTTGACAAAGTGCTTAGAAATTGCCTGGCATTTGGATGATCAATAGATTAAACTATGGCTATACTTCAGTGACCCTTATAAAGTGTACCTATAGATTGACTGTAAGACCAGTTTTGCTACAAAGATAAAAGTTGTTCATGGAATTGATTCCGCTGTTGGGTATATATTGTATTTGCTATAGCAGTTGCAGTAAAGTGAGATATTTAGCAAAAGATACAGTTTTTTAAACAAGATTCTATTTATTTATTTATTTGAGAGAGAGAGAGAGGGAACATGCAGGAGCAGGGATAGGGACAGAGGGAGAAGGAAAAGCAGACTCCCCGTTGAGCAGGGAGACAGATGTGGGGTTCGAACCCAGGGCCCTGGGATCATGAACTGAAGGCAGATGCTTAACTGACTGAGCCACCCAGGTGCCCCCATTTTTTTTTTTTGTTTTTTTTGAGACATAGAGTGTGCGGGCACTTGTATGTGGGGGTGGGGGTGCAGAATGAGAGGGAGGGAGAGAGTGCTGAGCAGGGCACGGAGCCTGACTCAGGGCTTGATCTCAGGACCCTGAGATCATGACCTGAGCCAAAATCAAGAGTCAGAAGCTTAATCAACTGCAACACCCAGCAAGGCAGAGGACACTATTTTCAAAAGAGATGACATTTGGGAGAGGGGCATAAATTGCCTTTTTCTGATTTGTTCACTAAACTTCTTTCCATTTAAAAGTCTTTAAATGCCTAACTTTCCATCAACAATCTTTTCTTAAATAAAACGGGTAATTCCTTGAATAATTTTTATGTTCAAAAAATAGCACAGAGTTCTAAACTCTAACTTTTCAAACTCATGATGAGTGAGCTTATTGTTTTCCCCTGGGTGTCACACCCACTGGGTTAGTCACAAACAGCTATATTAAGGACGTTGTTCACATTTTTTAAACGCTAGTATTCTGGCCCACCCAGTTCTGCTCTGATTTTAAATGCAATTTGACTTAATTTTTTTTAAATTTCACATAAAGAAAAACAAAAGACCCCTATAACTTTGGAGATGTTTAGAATAATATGTAATGCCATGCTTTTAAGCATGGCAAAGTGCTTCATAGAGGGATGTTGCAGAAGAACTTTTTTATTATGACTTAGTGCAATGCCCGATTCTATTAGTGCACTACAAAGAACAACATGTAGAAGGATACATAGAACCAAAATGAAATTTTAAACTGGCTTCATGAGTTGAAATGACGTCAGTAATAAACTAATTAAATCAATTAGTCAATTTCCTTAATGCTGATTTTAGTCTCCCTTGAGGAATCCTCAGGCCAAAGGAAAATAAAGATGAACTTGGATAATTCTTGGTGGAGAAGCCCCTTGGGTAGATCTGGAGTGAAGAGGATATTTTCTATGGGATTTCTCTATTTTGCTTCTATATCTCTGCACCATAAACCAGTCTAATGCCTGCTTAGGAAACAAATAACTACTGCTACATTTTGCCCATATTTTCCAAATGTCTAGGAAAGTCTTATGGAGAAACACCAGCACTAAAAGGTGGGCAACATGTAGTTCCAGCTGAACAACTTATTCATTCATTCATTCATTCATTCATTCATTCATTCATTCATTATTTTTTAAGTGACTAGAATGGGCAATGCTGCCCTGTTGCTCAGATATGACAATGAATAAGAAAGACAAGGTTTTGTCTTCATTCATCTTACATTTAGGGAATACAGGCACTAAACAACTAATCATAATGTTAATTCGTTCCCAGTCTTAGTTTTCTCCTAGATGTGTGGGCATGGTTTGGAGCAGGAGAGGAGAAGCGGAGGCCTTTCACAGAACAGGGAGACTATGAATGGACAACAGCCCCCTGACCGTGATCAGGAGAGAGACTGAATTCAGTCCACAGAGAGAAAAAGTAAGAGAAAGAGGGAGAGAGGGAGGGAAAGGAAGAGGGGAGGAAGAAAAAGGAGAGAGAGGGAGAGAGACAGGGAGAGACAGACAGAAACCCAAGGCCTCACCCAGATTCCTGGAGTCAGTTGTTCTGCAGTCAGCTCTACACTTGTATTGCCAAGACCGTGAATTCCTCTTTTGTGTGTGGCTTTTATTTGAAGCTAAAAGAAGCCTGTCCTGAATAACATAGCTCTTAAGTATCAGCATAAAGTTGAGTACCTTCTTGAATAGCAAAGGAGTTAAAAAACAAACAACCCCCCCCCTGTAATATTTCAGAAGGGGAGCAAGTGATGGCTTCGTGAGATTCAGTCATGGGCTTGTTGAATATTGGGGTTGGAATGGATTCACTGAGACAAAGTTTCCAATAAAGCAGAAATAACCTGCTGACCACTCCTGGCAGAGGTAAACTCATCTCTAAGCCAGTGATCATTAATAGTGATAGCACTGACCTTGGCAGCATTCTGGAGACAGGTAGGACTCCTTGGGCTTGCCATAATAATTTGGAAGCAGTGGGGCTCTTGGGTGGCTCAGGTGGTTAAGCCACTGCCTTCAGCTCAGGTCATGATCCTGGAGTCCTGAGATTGAGTCCCACCCACATCGGGCTCCCAGCTCCGTGGGGAGTCTGCTTCTCCCTCTGACCTTCTCCCCTCTCATGCTCTCTCTCATTCACTCTCTCTCTCTCAAATAAATAAATAAAATATTTAAAAAATAATAATAATTTGGAGGGAGGTTACCTCCGTGAGGGAGGGGTCCAGGCGGCTGGGCGTGCTCCAGTGTCTGGGAGTCCCACCTAATCAAGAATGGTCCTTCATCCTATTTGCACTGTTCAGTAGAATATCCCTGTGGGTTAAAAGCCTGTTTGTCTGAACCTACAATCTCACCGCGCTTTCCGTGTTAAACACAAGATGTTTATGCACGCTTTCGGTATGCAGAGAATTTTCCAAGTACCCAACTACCATGTAAATCAAGGAAACATTGTACTTCATTTTATTTAGAACCTCATCAAAAGCTAGTTTCCATGTTAGAAAACACATCACTCACAGCAGCAGCACTATTTGAGTATCTGGTGTTTGATTCATCAGTTCAACACACGTGCCTACATTTGTTGCTGTTGTGCTCGTGATGTGATGGGCTGTCTTCTATGGTATGATCATGCTCTAGCGCCTACATGCTGAGATATCCTGTAGACTCAGCTGTCTTCGACCACCTCGCTCCTTGCTGGGCCTTTCGTCCAACTCTGGCTCATTTGTTCTGTTGCTGACACAGGCCCAACCTGCCCACTCGTGCCTCTTCTTGAAATGTCTGCTTCCCACATTCTCCTGAGGCCGAGTGGGTGGGATTACATCACCCTAAACCTTTGCATCAGTTGACTAGGCCAGGAGTGGGCACCTGACTCAACGGGGCCAATTACGGTTTCTCCCAACCATTTGTAAGGATACATAAGGTCATTTTCTGCTATGTGCCCAGAAAAGCAAGAAAAGCTGATGTGCAGAGAGAGAGAGATGAATGAAGCAAATGCAGAGAAAAGCATGTGGCCAAAGAGAGAAAAAGACACCAGCGAGCAGCTGCTTTGGTCCTCAGTGCATTTCCTAACGCACCTGTCTGATTTCAGGAAGCCTGGCTGAGTACTCTATTGCTTGTAATTATGATCGAAGGGTCCCTGACACGGAAGGTCGCCATTGACCTCATCAGATGGGTGCGCCAACTCTTCAAGATCCTAGAATCAGCTACAATGAGTTTTGAGCTACCTAAGGTTTAAATTTCTCCTTAACACTCTGCTAGTTCCTGTGTCTCTGTTGAACTTTTGTAACTGATTTTTTAAAACTTTTATTTGAAATTATTTAAAACTTTCTGAAAAGCTATAGAAACTGTATACCCTTGACTCGGATTCCCCATTTGTTAACATTTTGCCACATTTGTTTCATTCTTTTCCCATTCTCACTCTCTCTAATTTGCTAAATCATTTGAGAGTAAGTTATAGGTATGACACCCGTTACTCCTATATGTTTCCCAAAACACAAGGATGCTCTCCTATATTACTACAGTATAATCGTCAGAATTAGGATGCTGATTATATAATATTACCACCCATATACAAATTCCATTCAAATTTTGTTGATTTCCTCAATAGTATCCTTAATAAACACCCTTTCCTTTCCGGTTCATGTCTATAGTCTAGGCTCTTCAATCTGGAATAATTCTTCATTCCTTTTTTCACCTTTGTGACCTTGACTCTTTTGAAGGTACAGATCAGTTATTTTGATATTTCGAATTTCCCCCAATTTATATTTGTCTTCCATTTCCTCATGATTAAATCCCAGTTGTTAGCTTTTGACAGGAAAGCCATGAACATGATGCTATGTTCTTCTTAGTATGTCATATCAGGAAGCACATGACGTCAGTTTATCCTGATTCTGGCAATATTGACTTTTAAACTTAGAATAAAATGATGTTGGACAGGTTTCTCCACTGTGAAATTAATTACTAAGTATTTTGTGCTTCCATTCACTAGTATTAAGTTCCATTGATGATTTTTATCTGAATCAATTATTACTATGATTTTTGTCAAATGGTGATTTTTTTTCTATATCCATTATTCCTTCTACATTTTTTAGTTAGCATTCTATTATAACATAGACTTTCCTCTCTCAGGTATTAATTCAGTTACTCAGTATAAGCTCATAGATTCCTATTTTGTTCAGTTGGTTATAATCCATGAAACATTAAAATTTGGCTGTTCAAATTTTCCCACATTTGGCCAATGGAACCCCTTCAAGGTGGTCATCTGAACTTTATACAGCTTTATTTTTTTCTTTTTAAGATTTTTATTATTTATTTGAGAGAGGGACAGAGATAGTGACAGACAGCACATGAGTGGGGAAGTGAGGGAGAAGCAGGCTCCCCACTGAGTAGGGAGCCTTGCATGGGGCTCGATCCCAGGACCCTGGAATCATGACCTGAGCCGAAGGCAGATGCTTAACTGACTGAGCCACCCACGCACCTCTCTACACAGCTTTTAATAGGTTACTGAGATCATTTTTGAATTTTGATTCTGTCACTTGTGCATTAGCTTTCCCTCCTACTTTTAATTTACCCAAGCTTTTAATACATTTTTATTCACGTTGTTGATAAAATCTTGAATACAACAGAGGCCAAGACTTTCCTGTTATGAGAGATACTTCTTCCAAGTGGAATTGATACATTAACACATACTTTTTGTATGTTGTTATTCCACCAGCTCCAAACTTACATTTAATGAGTATTCAGTTTGCATTTATTCATTGTGATGTGGCCACAAGCAAACCTGAGATTTTTTTCCTAATAGTGTGCCAAAATTAAAATGCATTTTGTCTACGTATAATGTAGCGACCTTATAAAAAATAAAATTATGTTAGTGTGTCCTAAGATGTGGTAAATGAACCCACGCTGACTTTTACTGCTCATTGCCTTCTTATCGGAGGGGTTAAGTAACTGCTTACGTGAAGACCTGGAATCTGAACCACGGGATGGTGTATTTAGCTCTAAAGCTTTGTTTTTTTTCACACTGCCTCTGTCAGTTTACACGGGGATGGGGAAGGACCTCCTCTTTCTGCTTTTGCATTTTGTGTTACTTTAATGAGACACTGTCAGAGTGCCAGTCTTGGCACTTAAGTGTGCTGACGGGCAAGTTGAAGCTTACCCTGGCGGGGCCAGGAGTTATCATTACCTCAGTTCTCGGGGGTGGGGGTGTGGGGTGGGTATACAGACAACCACTCTTCACAGTTTCTTGAATGCCTTCATAGAGTGTCTTACTACCTTGTCTATTTGGTGTATAAATTGACACTTAACTTAGAAAAACAGATGTGAGTCTCTTTGACTAAGAGCATAGCATTTCTAAAATTTTTTTTTTAAGATTTTATTTATTTGACAGAGAGAAACACAGCCAGAGAGGGAACACAAGCAGGGGGAGTGAGAAAGGGAGAAGTAGGCTTCCCGCCAAGCAGAGAGCCTGATGTGGGACTTGATCCCGGGTCTCCGGGATCATGACCTGAGCCAAAGACAGTGGCTTAACCAACTGAGCCACCCAGGCGCCCCAAGAGCATAGCATTTCTAAAGCACAATTATGAAATGAAATTATTTGTACATGTGAGATATTTACCCAACATTATTTTTATCTCTCAGAACATCAATATTTCAAATATTAATGGGTTTCTGTGCAGCTTTTTTTAGTTCAGGGAAAGTTAAGAATTTTGTTGTTGTTGTTTCCTTCTTTTTTAACTCCTTTAATCTAAAGCTCATGACAGCTTAGAAATACTACAAAAGCCATGAAAGATATACCCACTCAATGAAGATGGTTTTGCTAGAAAAGAAAGAAGACACAGCCAAAACTCTCCTTCAGGACTAGGAATGGTCCATGGAGGCCATTTTGCTGGATTTGGTGAATGTTGTGTGCAAAGATCACATTCTTGTGGCTGTGGTCATATTGAGGGGATAAGAACACAGGATGAGGAAAGATGCTGAACAAAGGAAGATTTTTAAATCCACAACAGGGAGAAAAAATCCCCACAGAGAAGTCTGTAAATTCAAGAGAAGTGGTGGGAGTCCTCATTTCAATGCTTAGAGATGAACTGCACAAAATAAGAGAGGCACCCCTGTCGGGGACAATCCCAAGCTGGTGGCCACTCACACAAGTCCATCCACCATGAGTTGGCCACTTATGGCTCTACAGCTTCCTAAGCTTCTGAGATGAGGACTCCCTGACTACCACCTCTAAGGAAAATGGCCTGTGGGTCCCAAAGCCCATCTACCCTGTGATGCACCTGAAGCTGAGTTAGGCTGCGAACCCAGCAAGTTCACTGATTTTTTTCCATGCAAGTATCTTTTTTCCTCTGCAGAATCTTCATGAAGAAGTAGCATTTCCATCACCTATTGTCATCAAATAAATGTAGATACTTTCTCTTGGTTTCATTCATGGTTTGACCACAATATTGTGGAGACCTCTGTTTGCCCACCTCCCCCCATCTATTCTCCATTTCATCCAAAGTAATCAAAACACAGTGTTTGACAGGGACACAGAGCTGCCTGGAGTAAAGACCATATTGGACAGCTTTCTCATAGCTGCAAGCAACAACATGGGTAAGATTTGGCCAGGGACATAGGTAGAAGTGCTACAGGAAAACTTCCAAGAAAACATCCGTAAGGGACTGTGTGAGCATGCCCTCTGCCTGCTCCTGAGAACATGGATATGATGACTGGTCACAATGGACCACAGCGAAGGCGGCCACAGCCTGGGGTTGGGAGGAAAGAAAGCTAAAAGAGAGGTTTTTTTTCCCTGAGGTATTCTCTCAGTAAAGCAAAACAACCATCACAATTCAGGACTATTGAACTTTAGATGTCCATGAAGAGTGGAATTCACTGTTACTTGGAGAATGCAAGTTTTTTTTTTTTTATCTGTAGCCACTCATCCTACCTGATAGTAGCACAAATCAGTATAAATATTAATATTAGTATAAGAAATACAAGAAATTACTGACCATTGCTCTATACTAACACTTCAGGTTTTTTTTTTTCTTTTATCACATGTCCTCTCAGTCTTTCCCTGAAATACTGAAATATAATTTGAGGAAATTGTCAAAATTCACTAATTTTGTCGATCCACTTACGGATGTCTACCTGAATGTTAACATAGAAAATATAATGGCCACATGCTTACTTTTTAAAATTCTAAGTGAAATTACAGACAATGATACTGAGATTAAGACATCAGGCAAAGCAGATACATACTTGTTTTCTTGTCTCTTGTCTCTACATACTTGTTTCCTTCTTTCTAAGTTTCTTTAGGACACTAAACAAGCAACAGAGTTTCTGAAACTGAAGGTTCTGGTCCCGTTTATGTGTTCTTCCTCTCTAAATCCCTCCATTCTCTGCCTTCCCAAGAATCCTCAGATATCTGAGATTAAAGCTTAGGAGAGATGGGTGGCTCAGTTGACTGAGCATCTGACTCAGATTTCAGCTCAGGACATGATCACATGGGTCGTGAGATCAAGCCCCACACTGGGCTCTGTGCTCAACTCAGAGTCTGCGTGGGATTCTTTCCTCTTTCTCTCCTTCCCTCGCCTCCTCCCCTCATCCCTGCTCACTCTCTCTCTTTCTCTATCTCAAGTAAATAAATAAATAAATCTTAAAAAAAACAACAACCTCGAGAGAGAGAGGCTTGAGATATAAGATGGGAGTCATCAACCTAAAGATGACAAAGCAAAGGAATAAATAAAAATTACACAGGAGTAAGGAGATGAATAACAAGAGATCCTTGATGGATTTCTGTGGAAAATTCACACTTGTGTAATGCATAGAGAAAGAGATCTTCCTAATGAAGACTGGGAGGATGGTCAAACATGCTGAAGAAGAATGAAACAAAACATTATCAATGTCTTCTATTGATCAACTGGTAAACATCATTAGCTTTCTGTGATCTGGAAAATAAGACATGAATTGCTAGAGGGCACTTGGATCTAGCAACTAGGAGGCCATCAGTGATGGCAATTTCAGGTGGCAGGAATGGGGCGTGGGGAGGGGTTCAGGCAAGAGGTGGGGCAGGGTGAGCTTCCATGAATAGATGGATCCAAGACTATTTGCAGCATACAAACTATTGGGCTGCTTTTTGTTTGCATTCAATGGCAAAGTCAGTCAAAAAGTCATTGTTTGACTGAGTAGACCTTCCAAGTCCCTGGAAGCAAATTAGTATTTGTGTGCAAACCTTGTCTATGGTGAAAGAAAGAGAAACTGGAAAGCAGCCTTTCTTGGATGGTAGAATGTCCTCTGTGACACTGCAGTCCTGCCCAAGTGCCTCTCACGGGCATTTGGAAAGGGAATGGAGGCCCCTACTTGCTTGAATTGTCACATTAGACTTGAAAGGCATTAGACATCTAAGCAACTGCTCTGCGGCATCCAGAATTAAGCCCTTGTCACACAGAGGGAGGCTGAAAAGTAAGGAAGAAGAAACCCAGACAAAGAGCCTGAGAAACTGACCTGCCTAGAATTTCGGGGCTAGAATTAGGTTAGAAATTTGGAACTTGGAAGACTTTCTGGTTTTTCCCACTGTTTCTATTTTCTATAATTATTTCCTTTTTGCAGAGGCTTGGTATTTTGTAAAGTTCTCTAATCATGTAAAGACAGTTTCTTATTATCTCTGTTTCTCAGTGCTTTGTGTTATCGTGTGCTAAATATATTTCACCATTTTATTTACTTCAGGCTGAAGTGCTGACACCATGATGTGACTTCCCCACATCCAGCTCCGAGCCGCACATTTCAAAGATAAATCACTGTAATTATTTATCCTCTTGAAAAGCAGCAGGAGGTGTAAAAGCCAAACTAATATGCACCTTTAACCCATTTGAATGAGGCTTTGAAACCAATTGCTCAGAACTCTTAACTTTGACTCTGCATTTCTAGATCCCCTAATAGTATGAGATAATTGAGGCTTGTGGAATGAGTTGGGAAAGTTTACTTGTTTTTCAAATATTCCCAGCCATAGCTACATATTTATTAGGATTCTTACTGAGTCCTACAGGGTCAGTCCTCAGGGTTGCTTAGCTCACCAACAACCTCAGAAAGAACCTGAAAGCTAGAGGTTTGGAATTGGATTGAAGCTGGGGCTCAAGAAGTCTCTATGTGGTTGCTTTGGTTTATGTTTAGAAGGCAGTTCTTGTCTCACTAGCAGTTTTCTTAGGTAACTTAAAATGCATTTATTATCACAAATTTGAATCTCCTTCCCTTCCTGATGGCAGAAAATGAAGTTTGCTAAAATTTATTTCCTATTCCACTCTGAGGTGGAAAGAGATATTTTCTGAAAAATTCTTTCCATAACTGGATGGACAAAATAATTGCCCACAGTCTAACTT
Source organism: Spilogale gracilis (assembly GCA_004023965.1). Lineage (NCBI taxonomy): Eukaryota > Metazoa > Chordata > Mammalia > Carnivora > Mephitidae > Spilogale > Spilogale gracilis. The sequence goes on from PITA01023600.1 coordinate 22,066, forward strand.
GATCTGAGTTTGAAGGATGATATGCATAAAGGCAATCCCCATTTTTATTCAGGAAATGTACCATTCAGACCTTCATGTCAAATATAACCTCTTACCCCAACAGAGTTGCCAAGTTCTATTAATTTTTTTTTTCCTCTGCTGGGCAAATTTCTTGGTTCATTGATGGAGAGTTCCTCCCAGGTTCTTGGGGAAAAAAGTTGGCTGGTCATAAGTGGTTCATGGATTCCTTCTCTTACTCCTGTCTTTTTTATTTTAAACACTTTCAAAATGAAATCTCTTAATCACATGCTATACAAGGAAATCTTGAGGGAAAATACTAGGGTTTAAAATTTCTCACATAAGCAAATTTTTTTAGATGATGGAAGCTAATCATAAGCAGAAGCTAAGAATATAATTTGCAGAATTCCAATTTGTTAAAGGCTAGTTTTCCAAAAGCTGATTTATAGAATATTCTGATATGTCACATTTATGTGACTATTGTACATTAAAAAAATCAATATCTCAAAATTCAGCATGTTCTGTGGGAATCCATCATACTTTTTTCTTAATATACAGGATCATTTTAGGTAAATTCTGATTCATTTGAGATGGTTTTAAACTTGAAATAAAAAGTTAAAGCTGATAGAGATGTGGCAATATTCCTGTTAAGGCTAATAAATATGTCAGAAATACCAATAAATCTGCTAAGTTGGGGATGCCTGGGTGGCTCAGTCAGTTAAGCATCTGCTTGTGCTCAGGTCATGATCCTAGGGTCCTGGCATTGAGCCCTGCATCAGGCTTCCTGCTCAGTGGGAAGCCTGCTTCTCCCTCCCCATCTGCCTGCCATTCCCTCTACTTGTGCTCTCTCTCCTTCTCTAACAAATAAATAAAATCTTTTTAAAAAATCTGCTAATTGGGATGCCTGGGTGGCTCAGTTGGTTAAGCGACTGCCTTCGGCTCAGGTCATGATCCCGGAATCCCGGGATCGAGCCCCACGTCGGGCTTCCAGCTCGGTGGGAAGCCTGCTTCTCCCTCTCTCACTCCTCCTGCTTATGTTCCCTCTCTTGCTGTGTTTCTCTCTGTCAAATAAATAAATAAAATCTTTTTAAAAATCTGCTAAATTGTACAGTAAATTTGCTTGATGCTAATATAATGTGTGGTGACTAGATTAAAACATGTCTATGCTGCACCATTCAGTATGTACACTGCACATGTCCAGGGCCTACTGAACTATGTTGTGAATGCATCCACTCACAGTTGTGCAGCACAGAGGCCCTAGACCTAAGATAGATCATAAGGTGTCTGGCCCCAGCCAAGTAGCATGTTGGGAGCTCCATTAACCAGACCAACAATTCTAATCTCATTTGGAGAACACACATATCCTAGAAGTTCAAATTAAGAGGATAAATCAAGGCCAGAAGCATAGCTTGTGGGACACATTAGAATTATCTGGAAGAGATCTTAAAAATTCTTATATCCAGGTTGCACCCCAGACCAATTAGTTCTTGGTAGGATCCAGGCATGAACATTTTTTTTTTGAGATTTTATTTGTTTGTTTTTTTGTTTATTTATTTGAGAGAGAGAAAGAGTATGTGCATGAGCAGGGGAGGAGGAACGGAAGAAGGAGAGGGAGGATCTGAAGCAGGCGACCATGAGATCATGACCTAAGCTGAAATCAAGAGTCAACCCTTAACTGACTGAATGACCCAGGCATCCCCCAGGCATGAACGTTTTTGAAAGCTTCCTGAGTGATTGCAACATTCAAGTGTTATATAATAAATAATTCGATTGGCTTTCATCCCTGGTTCTTAGGGAGGAGGGAAACTCCAAATTCTTGGAATTCCCCCAGTGATAGGAGAGTCTTTGTGTTTCTGTGGTGGGCCCTTGGACCACACCTGAGTTTATGCTAAGTGGATGACTCAGACTGGGGACTGGTCAGGCCTGAAAGACCAACCATTGGATTAAAAGCTGGATCTTGAGCCACACTGATATCAGCACAAACTTTCAACTTCCAAGGAGGTGGGAAATGCTAGAGGTTGAGTTCCGTCATCTAGCCAATGATTCCATCAATTATGCCCACATAATGAAACTTCAATAAAAACTCTGGGTACTGTGACTTGGTGAAAACACAGATGTGCTAGGAGGGTGGTGGGTCCTGATTCCATGGGGAGAGGGCATGGAAGTTCTGTATGTGAGATCTCCCAGTCCTCACTCTATGTGACTCTTCATTTGACTGGTCCTGATTTGTATCCTTTACAAAAAAACTAACAATCATATGTGTAGCACCTTCCTGAGTTCTGTAAGTCATTCTAGAGTATTATCAAACCTGAAAGGGGAGTAAAACCTCAAAAATTTGCAACTAGTTGATCAGTTGATCAGAAGTACAGGTGACCTGAGGACCCTGAACTTGAAGCTTGTCCCTGAAGTGAAGGTAGTCTTATTGGGGACTTTCCTTAAACCTGTGGAGTCTGATGCTAACTGTAAGTGATTCACATCAGAATTGAATAGTAGTACTATAAAGATGTTATGTTTTTATTTGTCAGAGAGAGAGAAAGGCGGGCAGATGGAGAAACAGGTTCCCCACTGAGCAAAAAGCCTGATGATGTGGGGCTCGAGTTCGGGCCCCTGGGATCATGACCTGAGCTGAAGGCCAACACTTAGCCAACTGAGCCACCCAGGTGTCCCCAGATAGTAGTACTATGGCAACGAAGTTGAGAGCCACTATTCTAGGAAAAGATGCCTCAGCACATTAAGAGAGTGCCAAAATTAAATTGTCCATCCAGGTCAAGGCAGGGACACTACCAGGGCCCAGTTAGCATGGGCAAGTGTGGAAGGAGGTTGAGGGCAGGCCGGAATGAAATAGAGGTGCTTGGCCTCAAAGTTCCATCTGGGAAGGAGAGTAGATATTATGAAGCAGGACATAAGGTCAGCCATGAAAAGTAAGCATGTGCTTTGGGACACCAGAGCTCAGTGCTCAAGGGGATGAGATCCATTGTCCCCAGAGGCAAGCACATTGTCCCCCAGAGGCTTTGACGCAGAGCCACAGACTCTTGGTGGTGGAGCATCACTACCAGTGAAGGTCGTTGGAAGGAAGCTCTCTTTCCCCAGGGCTGGTGTTGTGAGTTGTGAGGTGTTGTGGTGTTGTGAGTTGTGAGGGCTGGTGGGGTTGGAATGGCTGGTGCTGGAATTATACTTGCTAAGGCCGGATGGATCTGGAGTCAGGAAGTATAAGATTTAAATAATTTAAATTCTTCCCATAAGTGGCTTCTTGAAAAAATATGCTGAACATACAATAATTTGAATACATCTGTGTCTTGCATTTTTTGATATGGAAGTCTGAATGAGAAGCTCTTGTCAAGGGTGGGATGTCACCAAGGAAGGTCAGTTGACTGGCTGACTTCCAGGAGGGGGCGGGCGTTCATCCTTAGGAATCTGCCACAGTCCAGAGTCTTTCTCAGCTTTCCAGGGGCATCATTTGCAACTTGCTTGGACAAGCTGACTCACACTGAAGTAAACCTCAGGAGTCTGAAGTATATAACCCAAATGTGTGTGAATTCGTAATATAACAATAGGAATGGGCTTACCCTATATACCGAATTACTTGGGGGAAAAAGGTATAAAAAAGTTATGGGGTGAACAAGCATTTAAAACAAGACAAATCTGTTAGACCACCCTTAGAATGTCTGATGCTCTGAAGCCCCCAGGAGACAGATGGCATCCGTCTCCACCTGGGGAGGGCACACCCACTCTCTGCCTACCTTCCACCTCCCTGAACGGCATTGGGTCAGCCCTGCAAAATTTGCTTGTGCAACAGCCCCATTCTTTGCTTTCTTTATTGATCAGTGCTCTCTGCTGATTGATTCATCTTTCTTTAGATGTGTTATTAACGGTAATCAGGTCACTGCCACATCTCGCAGGCCCAAGAGCCATTTTGTCTCTTTATCAAGGTGACTTTACATCGCTCTTGGCTGGCCCATCATTGAGTGATTTTATGTTTCACTCTCAGAGTACAATTTTCCAAATTTTCTCCTGATTAAAAACACATTTTTAACTGGAAAATACATAAAAATACAAACATCATTCTGATTCTACCACTTCACTGGAATATAATTATATTCTTTTCACTTACAAAGTTGGTTTTTGGGTTGCTGTGAGTATTGTGTTTCGTTGATTTATTTGTTTCTCTATTTTTTGCATCTACTGAGAGATAATTTGCATATAAAATCCACCTACTTTAAATGTGCAATTCAATGTCATTAGTAAAGACATGGAGTTGTATCCCAATCCATTTCCATCAGCTCAAATCGATTTGTGGACAGTCTCCATTCCTCCCTCCAGTTCCAACAACCACTAATCTATATTCTGAATCTACAGATTTGCCTTTCTCAACATTTCATAGAAATGGAATCATGTGATCTTTTTGTTACTTACCATAATGGTTTTGAGGCTCAAATGGTTTTGAGGCTCATCGATGTTGCAGCATGTATTTGTAATTTGTTCCTTTTTATCGCACAGTAGACTTCCATTGTGTGGATATGCCACATTTCATTTATCCATTCACTGCTTGATGGAAATTTGAATAGTTTCCAATTTTTGGTTATTATGGATAATGATGCTGTGAGCATTTTTGTGCAAGTCTTTGTATGGACATATATTTTCATTTCTCTTGGGCAGATACCTAGAAGTGAAATTGTTGCACTATCTGGTAAGTTTATGTTTAATCTTTTAAGAGACTGTCAAATTCTTTTCTAAAGTGGTTGTGCCATTTTGAATTCCCACCAACAAGGTATAAAATTTTCAGCTTGTTCACATCATCGCCAACACTTACTATTGTCTGACTTTGTGATATAGCTATTCTGAGTAGATATAAAGCAGTATCTCACTGTGGTGTTAATTTGCATTTTTCTTATAACTAATTATATTACATATCTTTTCATGGGCTTATTAACCATTTGTATATCTTCTTTGGTGCAATGTTTATCAAGCCTCTGTCTTTTAAAATCCAGTTGTATCGGGGCACCTGGGTGGCTCAGTTGGTTAAGCAACTGCCTTCGGCTCAGGTCATGATCCCAGAGACCTGGGATCGAGTCCCACATCAGGCTCCCTGCTCGGCAGGAAGCCTGCTTCTCCCTCTCTTACTCCCCCTGCTTGTGTTCCCTCTCTGGCTGTGTTTCTCTCTGTCAAATAAATAAAATCTTAAAAAAAAAAATCTTAAAATCCAGTTGTTTGTCTTATTATTGATTTGAAAGAGTTCTTCATATCCTAGATACTGGTGTTTTATAAGATGTATGATTTGCAAACATTCTCTTTCTACAACTTATCCTTTCATTTTCTTAATTGTGTCTTCTGAAGTACAAAAGGTTTGAATTTTGATGCAGTCTAATGTAGCATCCTTTTACAACTTGCTCTATGATCTAGTTTTGAATTATTTTTGTGTGTATGATGTGGTGAGGATCTAAATTCATCTTTCTATATGTGAATATCTAATTATTCCAGCACTATTTGTTGAAAAGACAATTCTTATTGAATTTTCTTGACCCTTTTCCAAAAATCAATTGACCATACATATTTCCAAACTCTAAATTCTGTTCCATCGGTTAATGTTTTCTCATATCAATACTACAGTGTCTTGATTACTGTAGTTTTAAATGAGTTTTGAAATTGGAAAATTTATTCTTCTCCTTGGAATTCTACTCTGCTCTTTGAGTTACAGTCACCCCTTGGTATGCTTTTCTCCCACTGCTCTTGTTGTCACTGCCCACACATGGTTGCTCTCAGGGTATCCAGTTACTAG
>PITA01023601.1:0-27857 GCA_004023965.1 Spilogale gracilis
CCTTCCCTTCCCTTCCCTTCTCTTCCCTTCCCTTCCCTTCCTTGTTGAGAAGAATGACTTAAATGGCCCCTCTAATTTATCCATTAATTCAATAACTATTTGTGGACTTCCTGCATGTACCAAGCCCTGTGTTAGGCATTGTGATTACAAGAGTGAATGAGGCAGAGGTACCTTCCTGAGCAGAGGGAGATACTAATGTAAATAAGTAAGTGAATAAATAAATAAATAAAATAGTTGCAAAACAAGATAATTTTTAAAAATGAGCTAGGTGGGTAGATGAAACCACTAGAGATGGCTTAGTCAATGTAGTCTGAGAAGGATATGAGATTTTTTTTTTAAAAGATTTTATTTATTTGACAGAGAGAAACACAGCCAGAGAGGGAACACAAGCAGGGGGAGTGAAAGAGGGAGAAGCAGGCTTCCCGCCGAGCAGGGAGCCCGATGTGGGACAGGATATGAGATTTAAGTTGAGAAAGAGTCAGCCATGTGAAGAGCATTCCAGATGAAAGAAATACATTGTGATGTCCTGGAAGGGAAAAGAGTTAAACATTTTGTCAACTGACCCAAGACTGGTGAGGCTGGAGATCAGTGAGTGGAATGGGGACAATGCACAATGATGTGAAATGAGATAGGAAGACTGAGCCACATAAGTCAGCACAAGATCACATTTATATTCCTAAGATGTACATAGTCATATCTATTACATTACTAGTATGTCACACAAGAACATCTAACAATTAATAATAGCTAACAGCAGTGGAGCAGTTCATGATGTGTGTGTGCTGTCCTAAGAGCATTATCTATATAAATTATTTATCTTCAAAGCATTCTTCTGAGACAGGTATAGGCATCATCCCCATTTTGCAGATGAGGCAACTGAGGCACAGGGAGGTTAAATAACTTCCCCAAGGTCCTATAGCTAGTAATGTTAACCAGTGTAATTCATATGTAGCCAATCTAGCAATGGGCCTACCTGCATTCTTAATTGCTGTGTTCTGCCCTAGAGCTCTGACAGGGCAGCTGGCCAAGCCTAAGTAGCTAAGAGTGACTTTGACTGAGTCAGTTGCAGATGGGCATCTTGGAACTGGAATTAGATTTAAAAACTTGATGATTCAAGTTAAATAATTTGGGCTAGAATATATCATAGGTGATATATTCATAGGGAAAACTCCTTGACATTGGTCTTGGCAATGAATTTTTTTGGATATGATACCAAAAGCAAGGCAATACAACCAAAAATGTACACATGGGACTACCTGAATTTAAAAAGCTTCTGCACAGCAAAGAAAAAAATTAACACAATGAAAAGGCAAGCTACAGAATAGGAGAAAAACTTTGCAGGCCATATATCTGATAAGGGATTAGTATCCAAAATATATTTAAAAACTTATAAAACTCATTAACCAAAAAACCCCAAAATAACCTGATTTAAAAGTAGGCAAAAGATCTGAGTAGACATTTTCTCAAGACATACAAGTGGACAACAGGTACTCGAGAAGGTGCTCAACATCTCTAATAATCCGGGAAATGAAGATCAAAACCACAGTAAGATATCAGCTCACACCTGTTAGTGTGGCTTTTCTCAAAAATATGAGAAAACAAGTGTTGGTGAGGATATGGAGAAAAAGGTCCCCTTGTTCAATGTTGGCAGGAATGGTATGGCCATTATGGAGAACAGTATGAAGGCTCCTCACAAAATTAAAAGTAGTACTTATTGGCATATATTTGAAGTAATGAAATTCAGGATTTTGAAGAAGAGATATCTGCATTCCTATTGTGGCATTATTCACAATAGCCAACAGATGGAAACAACTTAAATGTTTGTCAGTGGATGGATGGATAAAGAAAAGGTTAATATCTGTCTAGATCTCTCTCTCTCCCTCCCTATATATCTACCTATCTATCCACAGTCAGTGGAGTATTTTTTTTGATCTCTATATAACTGACATATTATTTAAGGTATATAACATAATGATTTGATATTTGTACATATTGCAAAATGATCACCATAATAAATCTAAATGATATCCATCACCACAGTTACAATTTTATTTTCTTGTGATGAGAACTTTTGAAATTAAGTTTTTATTTTAATTCCAGTATAGTTAACATACAGTGTTATAATAGTTTCTGGTGTATAATATAAGTGATTCAAACACTTCCAGACATCATCCAATGGTCATCATAAGTGCACTCTTTAATCCCTATCACCAATTTCACCCATCCCCTCACCCACCTTCCCTCTGGTAACCGTAGTGATGAGGACTTTTAAAATATACTCTGTTAGGTATTTTAAAATATACAGTACAGTGTTATTGCCTATAGTCACCATGCTCTATACTACTGTGGACTACTACTCAGCCATAAAATAGAAGAAAATTCTACTTTTTGCAACAATATGGCTGATACTGGAAGGTGTTATTGCTGAGTGAAATAAGGCAGAGAAAGACAAATACTGCATGGTATCATGTATATGTAGAATCTAAAGAGAAAAAAGGTAAACTCAGAGAGTAGAATGGTGGTTGCTGAGGGCTGAGGGATTGGGGAAAGGAGAAGCTATTGGTTAAGGGGTACAGCATGATACCCTTTGAGTTATCAGACAAATAGGTTTCGGGAATCTAATGTACAGCATGATGACTTAATTTTCAATATTGCATTGTATACTAGAAATTTGCTGAGAGTGGATCTTAAGCACTCTCACCTGACCCCCCAGAAGGTAACTATGTGAAATGATAGATGTGTTAATTAACTTGATTTTGGTAAATAAGTATATCATCACATTGTACATTTTAAATACATATAATTTGGCAATTATACCTCAATAAATCTTGGGGGATAATTTTCTCTGTTTTTAGATAGCCTCATTTTTTTCATAAAAACTGCAAGTTTCTTTAAAACTCCATCTAGTGTCAACTATATTCTAACAAAACCCTGCCTCTGGTTCCTGATTCTTTACCTGTACCATCTCCAGCCTCTCCTCCATCTTCTTTCTAACACCTCAGTTGTTCCTACTTCAAAATTTATTGTCTCCAGTTTGGGATTATTTTATATTTACCTAAATCCTCCTCCTTTGTTGTAACTTATGACTGTATCTTCTGAAATATAAGAAAGATAATATGGCTCAACATTTCACTTTTCATTGTTATCTAGTAATTCTTTTTTATTCTTTTAGGAAACATATCTCTTCAGTTTGGAGACTTGTGTAATGTGTAGATACTGGTATAAATGAATTCTGAATCTTTTAAAGAGCATTTGAATAAATTCACACTCAATTTGCTTTTCACCTTCTCTCTTTAAATGTGCTTCCCATGCTGTTTTTGTGTGTCACATGAATGTTTCTTATGCAAGAGACAACCCTCCATTTTCTGGTTCCTGAGAACTGCAGGGAATTCTATTGGTTGATTAATGTATATATCTCCACAGTAAACTAACTATCTCCTTTTCTTGGGCAATAGGGGCCTCCGGTGAAGGCTATTAAAGGAGGTACATAGAGAATTATACTAAAGGAGCCTCTGGCTAATGAGGCTGACTGAGACTCTGTGAGTCTTCATCACCAGTGCCTCATGGGTGACACTTGATGGATGGAGTGAAGCTGCCAGGGGACTGTTGTGCTAAGCTTAAAGAAATGCAGTTGATTTACAACTGGACAGAAGTCTCTAGCAAGACTATATAACATTTCTTGGGGGTGATGTACCTATTAGGAATTTTCTAATCAGTGAGGGCAGAGGTCTGACATACAATCTGAATTAGGAATGAGTTAGAGGGGCCAATAAAAGGGATGGGAAAAGATGTAGGTGAGGCCAGCCCTTTGCAAGATTGCAGTAGGAGGGAGCCTGGGTGGCTCAATGGGTTAAAGCCTCTGCCTTCAGCTCAGGTCATGATCTCAGGGTCCTGGGATTGAGGCCCGCATCAGGCTCTCTGCTCGGCGGGGCGCCTGCTTCCTCCTCTCTCTCTGCCTATTTGTAACCTCTGTCTCTGTCAAATAAATAAATAAATAAAATCTTAAAAAAAAAAAAAAAGATTGCGGTAGGATTGGTGTTTATAGCGGGAGACGGCTACTCCCTGTAGTACTATGATTACCTCCGTCGTATCTGTTACCACCAACTCCTCTCTCCTCTCTAGTGAATCACATTTTGACCCATGCCTTAAATGTTAGGGTCCCCTAGGTGTTGTTCTCAGACCATCTTTTTTCTCAATCCAAATATTCCAGGTATTCTTACTCATACACTTAGTTTCCAGAGCACGCTGGTAGCTATTTGTATATTCAGCCCCTCTCCAGACTTCTCTAGTGAGTTGTCACTGCATCTTGACCTTAGCATATCAAAAGCTGAACACATTATCTGCCCTTTCCCCACCCAAACCTTTGTTCCTCCTGTGTTTCTTATCTTGGATAAATGGCATTGTCTCCTACCTGGTGCCCAAGCAACGGTCTCCACTGTCATCTTTGACTCTTCCCTCTCCTGTATTCCAAGCTCTGTCTATTTTGCTGCCTGTTTTATCTTTCAGTGCTGTTTAATTACTTCCACTCTACTTCTACTACCCTCGACCCTGGCATCATTGTCTTTCTGGACTACCCTAATCCATACTTAATATAGCTTAAAACTGTTCAATGACTCATTATCATCACTAGAATCAAGTATTTACCCCTTAACTTGGTGTATAGGCTGTTTATGATTTACACCCTGCTTATAGTTCTAGCTTTATATTCCCTAATATCTTGTGCTCCAGCTACACCAAATGGTCTCTTTCTCTTAGAACATTTCGTGGTGTTTCATACTCATCAATCCCGGCATATCCCTTCTATCTTAAATGTCTTCTTTATACCTCCACCTGTAGATTACTATCTTTCAAAACCCATCCTAGAAGTCACCTCTTCTATGAAGTCTTCCTAGATTACTGGCTTTTCCCAGAGTTAATCACTTTCTGCTTTGCACTACTATGCCGTGTGCATACTATTATAGAATTAGTCACATCATATTGATATTGCCTACTTTTCTTAATAAACTTTGAGTTTGAGGGGAAGGACCTTGCTGATTTATCTCTGATATTCCAAAATACCCAGCTTCAGAGGAGCTCCCAAGGGAGCCAGATTAAAAAAGCATTCACAGGAAGCCATAAAAACTGAGCAGAGACATAACAGTTATAGCACACACTAGTACAAAATTTGAAGTTTGAGTCCAGGCATGCTAACTGAATAATGTTCAGTTATTAATAACTGAATTGTCTAAATCTAACCAAATCCAGAGATACTACAATGTATTATTTATAGTGTCTAGTTTCTTTTTTTTAAAAAAGATTTTATTTATTTATTTGACACACAGAGAACAAAAGAGGGAACACAAGCAGGGGGAGGGGGAGGAGAAGCAGGCCTCCTGCTGAGCAGGTAGCCCGATGCAGGGCTCCATCCGGGACCCTGGGATCATGACCTGAGCCAGAGGCAGACGCTGGTGCCCCCCAGTGTCTAGTTTTCAGCTAAACTATGGAAATGCAAAGAAGCAGGACAAGTGTGGCCCATACTGAGGAAAACAATAAATAGCAATTTTCTCTAAGAGGGATCAAATACTGGCTATAGCAGACTGATTCCAAACCAGCTATTATAAATAAGTTCAAAGAATCAAAGAAAAATATGTTAAAAAAAGTTAAAAATAGTTTTAATGAATGAAAATGTAGAGATCTCATCTAAGAAATGGAATATATATGAAAATCCCGGAGCCCAAACTACAACCGCAGAAATGAAAAGTTCACCAGATGGGCTCAACGGAAGACTGGAGATGACAAAACAAAAACAAAACCCAAATAACAAAACCCCAAAACCAACCAACCAACCAACCAAACAAACAAACAAAACCAAAACCCAAAACAAAAAGAATCCGTGAACTTTAAGGTGGATAAATAGAAATTACTCAATACAAAGGTGAGAAAGAAAAGATTGAAGAAAAGTCAACAGAATTTCAGACCTGTGAGATAATATGAAATGGTGTAATATGGTCATTGTAGCTCCAGAAGGAAAGGGGAGAGAAAAAATATTTGTGAAACAAATGGTTGAAAACCTCCCAGATTTGATGGAAAGTGTTTACAGATGCTGGAAGCTTAACAAACCATAACCAGAATAAATACAAAGAAAACTACTTTTGGCACATCACACTTAAACTGCAAAGATAAATTTTTCATGGCAGCTAGAGAAAATAATACATTATATAAAGAGGAATAATGATATGACAAAGGGTTGATTTAAAAGAAACAGTGGAGGCCAGAAGATACTAGAACAGCATATTCAAATACTGAAAAAAAACCCATTACCTAAGAAGTCCATATCTGATGAAACTTTAAAAATAAAGACAAAATAAGGACATTTTCAAACAAACAAAAAGTGGGAAAATTTATTGCTAGCAGACCAGTGCTATAAAAAGTGCTGCAGGAAGTTCTTTAGGATAAAGGGAAATAACACTGAATCTATAGGAAGTAACAAATGAAGAATGTGTATTTTTATATATAAAATATATAAATATATATAACATAATTATATATAACATATAAAGTGATATAATGCATTTTAAAAGATATATAGCTTAAAGCAAAAATTATTTTTTTAATTTATTTTTAAAATTTAAGTATAATTAACATGCAGTGGTATATGTTAGCTTCAGGTATACAATATAATGATTCAACAATTCTATACATTACTCAGTGCTCATCACAGTAAGTGTACTCTTAATACCCTTCACCTGTTTCACCCATCCACCCACCCACCCACCTCCCTTCTGGCAACCACCAGTTTGTTCTTTAAGTCTTTTTTTTTTTTTTTAAAGATTTTATTTATTTGACAGAGAGAAACACAACCACAGAGGGAACACAAGCAGGGGGAGTGAGAGAGGGAGAAGCAGGCTTCCCGCCGAGCAGGGAGCCCGATGTGGGACTCGATCCCGGGTCTCTGGGATCATGACCTGATCCGAAGGCAGTTGCTTAACCAACTGAGCCACCCAGGTGCCCCAAGTCTTTTTTTGTATGTCCCTTTTCTTCTTTGTTCATTTGTTTCTTAAATTCTATGTATTAATGAAATATGGCATTTGTCTTTTTCTGACTTATTTTACTTAGCATTATACCCTTTAGGTACACTCATGTTTTTGCAAATGGCAAGATTTCATTCTTTTTTAAGGTGGAGTGATATTCCATTATCTATCTTTCCATCATCTATCTATCTATCTATCTATCTATCTATCTATCTATCTATCATCTCATGTCTTTTTTTTTTAAGATTTTATTTATTTATTTGACAGAGAGAAGTACAGCCAGAGAGGGAACACAAGCAGGAGGAATGAGTGAGGGAGAAGCAGGCTTCCTGCGGAGCAGGGAACCTGATGTGGGGCTCGATCCCCGGGACTCCTGGATCATGATCTGAGCTGAAGGCAGTCGCTTAACCAACTGAGCCACCCAGGCACCCCTCATCTCATGTCTTTTTAAAAAATAATTTATTTTATTTTTTCAGTGTTCCAAGATTCATTGTTTATGCACCACACCCAGTGCTCCATGCAATGCATGCCCTCCTTAATACCCACCACCTGGCTCACCCATCCTCCCCACCCTCCTCCCTTCCAAAACCCTCATTTTATTTCTCAGAGTCCACAGTCTCTCCTGCTTCATCTCCCTCTCTAATTTACCCCAGTTCACATTTCTTTTCCTTCTCTTAATGTCCTCTGTGTTACTCCTTATGCTCCATAAGTAAGTGAAATGATATATTTGACATTCTTTGCTTGGCTTATTTCACTCAGCATAATCTCCTCCAGTCCCATCCGTGTTGATACCAAATTTGGGTATTCATCTTTTCTGATGGAGGTGTAATATTCCATTGTATATATGGACCATATCTTCTTTATCCATTCATCTGTTGAAGGGTATCTTGGCTCTCTCCACAGTTTGGCAATTGTGGTCATTGCTGCAATGAAGATTGAGGTACAAATGGCCCTTCTTTTCACTACATCTGTATCTTTGGGGTAAATACCCAGTAGTGCAATTGCAGGGTCATAAGATAGCTCTACTTTTAATTTTTTTGAAGAACCTCCACACTGTTTTCCAAAGCAGCTACATCAACTTGCATTACCACCAAAAGTGTAAGAGGGTTCCCTTTCTCCATATCCTATCTGACACTTGTTGTTTCCTGACCTATTAATTTTGGTCATTCTGACTGCTGTAAGGTGGTATCTCAGTGTCGTTTTGATTTGAATTTCTCTGATGGCTAATGATGATGAGCATTTTTTCATGTGTCTGCTAGCCATTTGTATGTCTTCTTTGGAGAAGGGTCTGTTCATGTCTTCTGCCCATTTTTTGATGTGATCATTTTTTGGGGGTGGTGGTGTTGAGTTTGAGGAGTTCTTTATAGATCTTGGATATCAGATCTTTGTTTGTAGTGTCGTGTGGAAATATCTCCCATTCCGTGGGTTGCCTCTTTGTTTTGTTGACTGTTTCCTTTGCTGTGAAGAAGCTTTTTATTTTGATGAAGTCCCAAAAGTTCATTTTCGTTTTCATTTCCTTTTCCTTTGGAGAGGTGTCTTGAAAGAAGTTGCTGTGGCCGATGTCGAAGAGGTTACTGCCTGTGTTCTCCTCTAGGATTTTGATATCTATCTCACATCTTTATCCATTTATCTGGGGATGGGCATTTGGGTTGCTTCCATATCTTGGCTATTGTAAATAATGCTGCAGTAAACATAGGGGTGCATATATCTTTTCAAATTAATGCTTTCATTTTCTCTGTGTAAATACCCAGTGGTAGAGTTAATGGATCATATGGTATTTCTATTTTTAATATTTGAGGAGCCTCCATACTTTTTTCCATAGTGGCTACACCAGCATGCATTTCTACCAACAGTTGCTTTTTCTCCACATCCTCACCAATACTTGTTATTTCTTATATTTTTGATTTTAACTATTTTGATAGGTGTGAAATGATATTTATCTCATTGCATTTTTTATTTGCATCTTCCTCATTTGAGAGATGTTGAGCATCTGTTCATGTGTCCCTTAGCCATCTGGAAGTCTTCCTAGCAAAAATATCTATTTGTGTCTTCTGCCCATTTTAATTGGATTATTTGGGTTGTTTTGGCATTTGCAAAAATTATTACACGCATTTTTTCCTGTTTGTAGTATATATAATTTATATCTGACAACCATAGCACTAAGGATGGGGGAGGTAAATGTAAATGGTAAATGGAAATATGCTATTTTGAAGTTTCTATATTACATAAAGTAATTCTGTATTACTTTAAAATATATTGGGGTAATTTATAAACTCAACCACTATAAAATAATGCAAATTAGTGTATCTTGAAAGTCAATAAAAAATAAATGGAACACTAGAAAACATTGGGTTAGCGTAAAAGAAAATAGGAAAGAAAAACAGGAACAAAAAAATACACAAGACAAACAGACAATAGCAAAATGACAGACCTAAATACAACTATATCAGTAATTATATTAAGTATACGTAAACTAAATATTCCAATCAAAAGACAGAGATTGTTAGCCTATATTAAAATAAGCCTACATTCATCTACAAAGACACTTTATTTATTCTTATATATATATATTAGAAAAAATATATACTTTAAATATAAAGAAGACACAATGGGTTAAAAAAGATGGAAGAAGATCTGCTATACAGACCATCAAAAAATAAAGCCAGAGCAATATTTGTATCAGACAAAGTAGACCTCAGGACAGGGAGTATTATTAGAGACAAGAGTGTCACTTCCTAATAATAATATAATTAATACTTCAGGAAGTTTAGCAACCTTAAATGTGTATACACTTAATAAAAACAGCCGTAGATAATAATAATTATTAAAAATGTAAGCCTTTTGCAAAATTAAACTGTTTTTCAAAAGTGATTGAAGAGTATGTCAGAAGTATAGATGGTTAGGGGTGCCTGGGTGGCTCAGAGGTGCCTTCAGCTCAGGTTGTGATCTCGGGGTCCTGGGCTCAAGTCCCACATCAGACTCTCTGCTCAGCGGGAGCCTGCTTCCCTCTCTTTCTCTGCCCATCTCTCTGCCTATTTGTGATTTCTCTCTCTGTCAAATAAATAAATCTTAAAAAAAAGTATAGATGGTTAACAAATATTATAGTGATAAAAGGGACTTATTAAAGCACAGACTCATTTGGTAATTCCTTTTCCTTTTTCTTTTTTAAGATCTTATTTATTATTTGAGAAATAGCAACAGAGATAGAAAGAGAGAGCACAAGTGGGGAGGAGAGGAAGAAACAGGATCCCCACTGAGCAGGGAGACCAGTGAAGGGCTTGATCCCAGGACTCTGGGCTTATGATCTGAGCTGAAGAGAGATGCCCAACTGACTGAGTCACGCAGGTGCCCCTCATTTGGTCATTTCAACACAAGGAAAGTTCACATCATTCTCCTAATGATTTTTGGTAAAAAAAAAAAAAATGGTAAATACATCACATTTAATATACCTTTTCAATGTTTTTCCACATTTTATTTCTTCCTTAAAGCTCATTACTTACAGGTATTTGAAACTCAAGCAAATAAAGTTCATTTCTTTCACCTTTATGATGTTCTTTCATGTTTTGGTATAACCAGCCAACTCTTACTCAAAACAACATTATTTTTTCCTTTTTTTTTGATGAGTAAAAATAAATCCATTATCTTGCATATACATCTCTTTACTATCACACTCATTTTTTTACAGTTCTTCAAAATGAAAATAACTCAAGGATATGTGTACACTGTTTTTGATATATCAACTGATACATACTCAATTATGTAGAAAAAGCGTATAGATAAATGAAAATTATATTATCCAGGGGTTCCTGGGTGACTCAGTTAAGTGTCTGACTTTAGATTTCAGCTCAGGTCATGATATTAGGGTTGTGAGCCTGAGCCCCATGTTGGGCTCGCCATTGAGCACAGAACTTGCTTAAGATTATCTCTCTCCCTCTGCCCTTCCCCCTTCCCCATTCTCTAAAAAAATAAAATAAAATAATATTGTCCAGGTATTCAAATGTTATTAATCAATTTAAAAATCAATATCAATTCAAGATCTTAAAGTTAACTAAGGATATGAAAATTACAGTTTTAAGTTTACACATTAAGTTCTTATGAATTTTAATTTAAAGAATTTTACTAGTATATACTTTTAAGATGTCTATTACTATAACCTTATTTAATTAAACATTTTTGCCATCTTAATCAATTTGTAATAACTTTTACTCACAAAACCAAATAGGAAATATAGAAAATTTTAATCATTAGAAAATAAACTCTACTGGGTGCCTGGGTGGCTCAGTGGGTTAAGCCTCTGACTTTGGCTCAGGTCATGATCTCAGGGTCCTGGGATCAAGGCCCACATTAGGTTCTCTGCTCAGCAGGGAGCCTGCTTCCTTCTCTCTCTCTGCCTGCCTCTATGGCTACTTGTGATCTCTCTCTTTGTCAAATAAATAAAAAAGAAAGAAAGAAAAAATAAACTCTACCTTGTGCAACGTAGTATATTGTGCTCATGTATGTTTTTATTAAGTGGTAAACAGGGAGAAGACAGAGTTAGGTTTAAATGAATATTATTAAATTAGTCTAATTTGTCCATAGCATCTTTTTTTTTTTAAAGATTTTATTTATTTATTTGACAGAGAGAAACCCAGCTAGAGAGGGAACACAGGCAGGGGGAACGAGAGAGGGAGGAGCAGGCTTCCCGCTGAGCAGGAAGCCTGTTGTGGGGCTCTATCCTGGGTCTCCAGGATCATGACCTGAGCCAAAAGCAGTCGCTTAACCAATTGAGCCACCCAGGCGCCCGACTGTTACTTTTTCTATTATAATTCAAATATATTGAATTTATACATCAATTTTAAAGATTTTTAAAAAATCTTTATTTAAATTTTTTTTGAAAAAATCATGTTTAAAAGCTCTGAATATCTCTTATCTTATAAAGTATTTTTTTTTTAAGATTTTATTTATTTGACAGAGAGAAACACAGCCAGAGAGGGAACACAAGCAGGGGGAGTGAGAGAGGGAGAAGCAGGCTTCCTGCTGAGCAGGGAGCCCGATATGGGACTCGATCCCGGGTCTCCGGGATCATGACCTGAGCCGAAGGCAGTGGCTTAACCAACTGAGCCACCCAGGCGTCCCTTATCTTATAAAGTATTAACCAAAGCAATTAACTTAATTTACAGATAAACATTTTATTATTTATTAAAACTACAGGAGAAACAGAAAATTCTTCCTTGGAAGAGCTAAAATAATCAAAATATTAGAGTTAAACTTTTTTCTTTAGGAAACTCTTGAGTTTTCTTTTCAAATTTATGTGACTGTTCAATATATCATCTTCCCTCCCAAGTTAATAGGAAAAGAAATTGCCCCATTCTTGTAATCTGATTTCTTCTGTTTTATATTAGATAAATTTATCTGGATTAGATGTTCTTAGAGATGAATGTAACAGAACAGTTTCTAAAAGACTATTTGATCTCCAAAGTTTCTCAAAGAAGCAGGAGAAAGAGAGGAAAAGGGATTTTAAAAATTAAATAAGAGAGACTGACTATAAACAAATATGGAAAACACTACAGATCACTAAAGGAGGCTTGGATGCAGGAAAATATATTTTCTCTCTCTCTCTCTCTCTCTCTCTCTCTCTCTCTCTCACACACACACACACACACACACACACACACACACACACACACACACACACACACCCCTTATGGGGGGATGGAGAGAGAGTCAGGGAAGGAGGGAGAGAGGGATGGGCTATAGCTGGCTTAAATAATTTAGGACTATGATAATTCCGTGAAGGTCATATGAATAAAAGCTGATACTTACTAATTCCTCAAGGAGGTGACTTTTATATTAAATGATATGTCTTGGGGTGCCTGGGTGGCTCAGTTGGTTAAGCATCTGCCTTCCAGCTCAGTTCATGATCTCAGGTTCCTAGGATTGAGCCCCATGTCAGGCTCAGCTCTCTGCTCAGTGGGGATTCTGCCCTTCCCTCTCACCCTCCCTCTGTGCTCTTGCCCCCCCATAAGTAAAATATTATAATAATGAAATGACATGCCTTTTTGTCAGACAAAGAAGGGAATTTTCTCATAGCCACTTTGGAAGATGGCTGGGTAGGTTCTTTATTTTTATTTATTTATTTTTAAATAGTATTTATTTATTTGTTAGAAGGAAAGAGAGCACAAGTGGGGGCAGTGGCAGGCAGAGGGAGAAACAGGCTCTCTGTTGAGGAAGGAGCCTGATGGAGGACTCAACCCCAGGACCCTGGGATCATGACCTGAGCTGAAGACAGATGCTTAACCAACAGAGCCACCCAGGCATTCCTACTCTGTGGCCTTCTTACATACATATAATAATATAGATAATAGATGTATATGTGGATGGTTAGTGGCAAATCATGGCTTTGACTGGGACCTTCACCAACTAGAAAAGAAGTCAAACCTTTTCCTTATCCTTTTTCTAAAAGTTTTAAAGTTTTTGGTACAATTGTAAATGGGATCAATTCCTTAATTTCTTTTCCTTCTGTCTCATTGTTAGTGTATAGAAAGGCAACTGATTTCTGTGCATTGGTTTTTATATCCTGCCATGTTGCTGAATTACTATGAGTTCTAACAATTCTGGGGTAGAGTCTTTTGAGTTTTCCACATAAAGTATCATGTCATCGGTGAAGAGTGAGAGTTTGACTTCTTTGCCAACTTGAATGTCTTTCATTTCTTTTGTTGTCTGATTGCTGAGGCTAGGACTTCTAGCACTATGTTGAACAACAGTGGTGAGAGTGCACATCACTCTTGTGTTCCTAACCTTAGGGGAAAAGCTCCCAGTCTTTCCCCGTGGTGATGATATTTACTGTGGGCTTTTTGTATATTTTTTTTTGTATATGGCTTGTATATGACATATATATATTCTATACCCTGAACCCTATACCCTATACCCTATAACCCAGCAATTGCACTACTGGGTATTTACTTCAGAGATACAAATGTAGTGATTCAAAGGGGTACTTGTACCACAATGTTTATAGCAGCAATGTCCACAATAGCCAAACTGTAGAAAGAGCCCGGATGTCTTTCGACAGATCAGTGGCTAAAGAAGATTTGATACACACACGTACACACACAGGAATATTATCCAGCCATCAAAAAGGATGAATAGTGGGCGCCTGGGTGGCTTAGTGGGTTAAAGCCTCTGCCTTCATCTCAGGTCAGGATCTCAGGGTCCTGGGATCAAGGCCCACATAGGGCTATCTGCTCAATGGGGAGCTTGCTTCCTCCTCTCTCTCTGTCTACCTCTCTGCCTGCCTGTGATCTCTCTCTGTCTCTGTCAAATAAATAAATAAAATATTTTTTTTTAAAAAGGATGAATATGTAACCATTTACATGGATGTGGATGGAACTGGAGGGTATTATGCTGAGTGAAATAAGTCAGTCAGAGAAAGACAATTATCATATGGTTTCACTCATATGTGGAATATAAGAAATGGCACAGAGGATCATAGGGGAAGGGAGGGAAAACTGAGTAGGAAGAAATTAGAGAGTGAGACAAACCATGAGAGACTATTAATTATAGGAAATAAACTGAGGGCTGCTGGAGGGGAGGTAGGTTTAGGGATGGGGTAAATGGGTGATGGTCATTTAGAAGGGTACATGATGTGATGAGCACTGGGTGTTCAAGGCAACTGATGAACTACTGAACTCTAAGTCTGAAACTAAGGATACACTATATGTTGGCTAACTGAATCTAAATAAAAAGTATATGTAAAGTTTAAAATTTTTCATCTTTAATTCACTTTAAGTTTTGTATGTATATACAGAGGGATTGAATTTACTAAATAGTCCTCTCTTTCCCTGTGATTGTTATAATCATCTTAATCATATACAAAGTTATGAGAGATGCATTGCTTGGTTTTTGACTCTCTCTTTTACTCTCTCTGTGTATTTGGCTGTCTTTGCACCAGTGTCATATTCTTCCAATAATTCCAAGGTTAATTTTATTAATTGGGTAATTTGTATCTTTCATATACTCACAGATGTTTTAATCTGCTTGACGTATCTTTAATTGATAATGTAACACAACTGCAACTATGATAGTATATTTATCAATTTGTTTTTATATTTCTATCGTTTTTTGATTTATATAATTTGAGCATATTTTTCTAGGTGTATGTTATATCTTCCTCTTGAGTCAAATCTTTCATTTTGTGGTGATATATGACCCTAGTAAATTTTTTTTGTATGTTAACATCTATTTCATTTGGTATTACTATAGCTACTCTGGCTTATTTTGTTTTGAATTTTCTTCTCGTGCTCTTTCCCATCTTTTTACTTTCAGCCTTGTGAACCATGTATAATGCTCTTCTCTTGTAAATAATACTGGTTAGATTTTTTTCTATTTAGTGTTGATAACCTCTGTATTTAATTAATAAGTATATTTTGTGATTCCTAATATATTTGGACTTATTACTGCTGGGAGACAATTCTACTTCTGTTTATGCATATCCTTGAAGAGAGATATTGAGTGCTTTTTGTTCCAAACTATCTTTTCTAGGATATTTGTATAGTGAATAGTCCCAGAAGATTGAGAGTGTTTCCCTCAGGAGAAAGCGGCAGTTTTACTGATAACTTTGGAAGATGGTAATGGTTTCTCCCTCCAGAGCAAAGAGATAGAATGATTAGTATCCATCCTAAAAGATTCAGGTTTCCTAGGCACAGGGTTCCTGTCCGTGATACAACCTGTTTCATGTGCAGGTGTCACCTGGCCACCTTCCTGTCATGCTGTGGGAATTCTGGTTTGGAGAATAGGTACAAGATTGTTGATAAACTGGCTACTGTTACTACTTTGAGTAGCAAATCATCTCTTGGTTTTGATCCAGGAGTCACATGTCTTCTATCAGAATTCATGAAACTGTGAGGCTAATTTTTCAGCTTATAAGTGGGATAAAATCTCAGACTCGTCATATTCCTTGACAATTTCTGCTATATTATTATTTTTTTCCCATTTGTCTTTCTTTTCTTGTTTGTCTTTTTGTTCAGTGATGGTATTCCTCCCACCTTCTTTAGTCTCCACAGGCTTGAAAGCTAAATATCCATTTCTATTTTATTCTCTCCCCCTAGTACATAGAACAGTAATTCTGATCACCCATTCCTGACATGTAGGCTACTAATGCTCAACATTTAACTATGCTTCATGCTTTTTCCACAACCTCACGAATTAAACATTGTTATCACTATCATCATTTCATTTGCTTAGGTTTATTTACATATTAACTAATTTATTTACTCAATGTCTCTTCTTACATGTCAGGTCTTCTTTCCTCCTTCACTTCCTAGTGAAATTACAAACATCACAGATAAAGAGAAAATTTTAAAAGCAGCCACAGAGAAATAGATCACCTTAAGTGAATGAAAATTAGACATGAATCTACAGATACAGGAAACCCAGCACACAATAAGTCATACATACAGAGAAGAAATCCGTCCTGAAACATGGATTTGGAAAAGTTTTTTTCAAAATGTCTTTATTTGAAAATGTATTTATTTGGTCCTTATTTTTGAAGTAGTTTTTCTGGGTATTTATTTCTAGATTGGTAAATATTTTCTCTGAATACATTGAAAGTATCATTTCACTGTTTTCTGGGTTAATTGTTGATGTTTAAGATGTTTAAGAGTATGCTATTTATGTAATAGCCATTCTTTTGAAGGTTATCTTTTTCTTTCTGTTGCTTTATCTTTCTGTTGCTCTTTCTGAGTTTTTAATATCTGCTCTTTATCTTTGGTACTTTATAAGTTCACCATAATGTGTCTAAACATGAACTTTTTATTTATATGCCTGGGTATATGTTGGACTTCCTGTATGTATAGATTCATGTTTTACAACTGGTCTAGAAAATTTATGTCTTTGTTTTTTGCCTCTTTACCATTCTGTTTTCTCATTCTGAAACTGTGGTTAAATATATTCTCTCCTCCATATCTCTTAACTTCTCTTTTATAAGTTCCACTTCCTCTGTTTCTCTGTGCTACAATCGGGGTAATTTATTTTTAGATCCATCTTCCCAATCACTTTCTTTTCAGCCATGTATAACTGCTTTATAATCCATCCAGTGGGTTTTGAAATTGATATTTAGATTTTAATGTTTTATTCCATTCCTTTATTAAATCCTTTATAGTTTCTTGTTCTTTGATCATTTAAAATGTCTGTATCCTTTTTAGGAAACATTTCCTACAGAGTTACTTTATAAGCTTTATCCAAAATTTCAAAAACTGACTTTCAAAAACTGTGGGGAGGGATGTCTAAATTAATGGTTTATTATTTTTGCTGTATCTCCCTTATGGTGACTCACTTCTTTTTTTTTGTTTTTTCATTTTTAATTGTCATTTCATGTTTTGTCTGACTTAATCTGTATGAATCCTGAGGAATTAGAGAATGTTTCCTTTTATTTTACCAGGTGCCACAGAATTTAATAAATTTTGAGCTACTAATTTAAAGATTTATTTGTTTGAGAGAGAGAGAAGTCATGTGAGTGGGGAGGAGGGGTAGGAGGGAGGGGCAGAAATTCAAGCAGACACTGTGCTGAATGCATAGCCAACATAAGACTTATCTCATGGCCTGAGATCATGACCTGAAATAAAATCAAGAGTCAGATGCTTAACTGACTGAGCCACCCAGGTGCCCCAGTTTTGAACTCTTGAATGTGTTGCTGACCTATAAATATTATACTACTTCAACTCCAGATCTGAGTATGAGGGCCTAGATCAGAACTTTTCTGGAGAGATAATATAATTACCATGATTATTATTATTGTTGCTGCTATTTTTCCTTTCTACATAGAACCCTCAGAGCAAACAGTTCTTCCAGGCTTCCTTCACTTGGCAGCAGGTAATTTTACCCCTTATTTCACCAATGATGTCACTTTTTTCAAGGGCTTTGGCATGATACGAGATACTTGGGCATATTTCCTGCATTTTCTTGAGCCAAAGATTTATTCTCCCATTTCCCTGCATAGTAGTTAATTTCCAAGGCACTGGTTTCTGAATTGTCATTTACTCTTACAGCTTCACAAAATTTTCCTTTTGGTTATCACTTATGGGTTGTTTTTGTCTTTAAATTTCAGTTTGTGCTGCTTTATTTTGACTTTATTTAAAGATTTAATTTATTTATTTGACAGAGAGAGAGATAGCAAGAGAGAGAGCACAAGCAGAGGGAGCAGCAGGCAGAGGGAGAGGGAGAAGCAGACTCCCCACTGAGCAGGCAGCCCAATGCAGGGCTCAATCCCAGGACCCTGGGATCATGACCTGAACCAAAGACAGATGCTCAACAAACTGAGCCACCCAGGTGCCCCTATGTTGACTTTAGATAGAATTTCTCCTTATTTTAAGCTCAGCTATATGTTGAAATATATGCTTCTTATAAAATATTTAGGATCTAGTATTATTATAAGGGGAAGGCATTTTGGAATGTCTAGTTTGCCAGGCTATTAGAAGGGAAATCTCTTGCTTTAGACTTTTTCATTTAATAAACCATTTCTCCTTTATTAGCTTCTTTTCAAGCTAAAGACAAATTTAGAACTTTTGAGTATGGATAAAAGCCAAGGGAAAAAAGTCACTGATTTACAGTTTCCTGAATCTACCTTCTTAGTCAAAATTGAGGCCATATATAGCTATCTCTAATCTCTTGACACCTTTCTGTTCTCCATGATTCTATAAAAATTATCACTTGGTGAAATTGTTTGGCATTTGCTCCTGTTTTCTTAAGCCCCTTCTATGTAATTCATTTGGATCTGAAAATGTTCTCATACTATCTCCACATCTTTCTTAGAATTCAGTTTTTCTCACCACTGGCTTGAAGATTATT
Source organism: Spilogale gracilis (assembly GCA_004023965.1). Lineage (NCBI taxonomy): Eukaryota > Metazoa > Chordata > Mammalia > Carnivora > Mephitidae > Spilogale > Spilogale gracilis. The sequence continues at coordinate 18,834 of PITA01023601.1, forward strand.
CCTTTTAATAGAAAAGGTAGAAGTCTTGTTAATATACAAATTGTGGAAAATTAGGTGGAGCATTACCTTATAATTGGCTTTTCTTGCCAATTAGAGAAATCTATAGGCTATGGATCTTATGCTTATATGGTTCTAAGTCATTTAATTTGGTGTGTATCCTAACTTGACCTTCTACATGATGTTGACATTTGGGTAGTTTTCCAGGGCATCTGCACAAAGGGCCTCCCTTTCTGGGTTGTTCTTGCTCCTTCTGAGTGTTTCTCCTAGAGAAACAGTGTGCTCTACTCTCCTGATATCTGGTCCCCAGTGGAATCATGGAGGCTCTTAGATCTGAGTTCTAAAAACCAGGGCTCCTGCTGAGTGTTACAAGATTCTGGTCTGGGGCACAAGAGTTGAAGCTTTAGGAATAAAATGCTAGTGTGTACAGACAGCTTGGGCACGTTCAGCAAAGCTGGGCAACAGAATAAGGATGAAGACATTCAGCCTGTGATCCTGGACTCTGAGGTTGAGCTCCATCAGATTTCAGGTACAGCTAGCCACACAGGTGACTAGATACTATAGTGACACCCTGAAACTGGAAGTAATAGTACAGTGTCCAAGGCAGGAGCTTCTTGATTGCTTGAGACCTGCTGTTTTTTTTTTAAGCTTAGCACTTTTTTTTTTTTTTTTACCTTTATACCACACCCTACTGCCTCTAGTATAAAGCAGTGGCCACACTGGTTTCCTCAAGTTCATTACTCCTTAACAGAGGCAGCCTATGTGGGTTGAAGGGAGGGCCAAGAGGGATCTGTCCTCTGTTCACTCTAGGGACCTTGGTCTCCTCTTGTCATTTTGTCATTATTGCCACAGAGAATCAGTCAGGGATCCTGATCAGAGGGCCTCTAAAAGACAGAGGTAGACCACATTTAGGTGGAAGCATTTGCCTGAATTCTTTTGGGATGATATGACATCAGTAAGGGAAGAAAAATGAGAAAATGTTTCCTTTTACTGCATTTTTTGCAGCTGCACTGGTAGTTGTGTTCTGGTGCCTGAGTGTGACTTACTTGTCCAAGAGGAAATGATGTGGTATAAGACTTTATTGTGTACTTCACTATCGTCCCCCACTAGATTAAGAGTATTTTTAGGGCAGGGACACTGTTTTCTTTGACTTAAAATCATGACGACCCCCTTTGTGGGTGTGGGGCCTTGGGCAGTTTCCTCAATTATTCCAAGTCTTGGTTTCCTCTGTAAAACGAGGATGATGATAATAGCACCTACCTCATAGTATCATTTTGAGGATCAGTGCATGTTGAATGTATTATACAATGAATGAAATGTATTTTCCTTCCATTTTTATTCCCTTTCAAGAAGTTCAAGCTGGATGGTCTTAATGTCAAGCCATGTGGGATTGTGTGCAGTGGTCTCAGCAATCCTGTCAGGAGTGGCTGGAGAGAGAAGCCAAATACCCACCCTTCCTTGACCTCCCCATTCTTCCCTCTCCCACCTGGATTCTCACATGTTGGGAGTTGGGTAGGGGTGGGGAAACCCCATGCTACTGAAAAACTGCCTTTAAAGTCTTCAGAACCAAAGGCAAGGAGCCAGAATCAAAGATTACCTTGTTTTTTGGAGTATATCACTGGCTATTGTCCCTGTTAAACAAAGCCTTTTCATCAGAGGTTCTTTAAAACACTTTTTTTCCCTCCTTTATTTTGCTTTGAAATAAGCTGGGCAACAATTAATTTCAGAGAGAGAGAGAGAAAGATAATTCAACAAGGATCTATTACTACTCTCAGCTTCTATTGCTGTAATGAAAATCTATTTCCTTTCCCTTTTGTGTCCCATATAATTTAATGCCCATTTTATTAATGGTCTGAAATAATTACGGAACCCTTTGTGATTCTCAAGTATGTTTCATTTAATTGTGCAATAAATGCCTAATCTCTTCCTCCATCTGAAGCTATTATGGCGTTAAAATTAACAATTATGCAGCAATGCGCCGGGGTCCATAGAAATCACTCCAGATAACTAGACATATATAAATCATTCATGAGAACAATTTCTGAAAAGAGACGGAGGGGAAAAAAATTGTGTTGAAAATGACATTGGGAAGCCAAGGGCCCAGCCTGTAAGAAGATAGTAACACCTTTAAAAAAATCTTTTTTCTTTCCTTTTTTGTTATTATTATTTTATTAATTGTGTATGTGGCATAGCCCTCCCCCCCACATACTTCTATTAGCCTGACAGATATTTTCAGAATTAATTAACTGTTAGCTCTGAGGATAAATTGTTCATTATCAATTCCCCCTCCTTTCTTTCTTTCCTTTTATAGTTTTTCTTTTTCTTTCAGGCCAGCAATTACACTCGCTGCCTTTCTCCAGCAGTTCCTGTTCTGCACAGCTATCCAAATGGGGAAAGTGCTTTTTCTTTCAGCCCTATTCACTTCTCCTCTTCTTTCTTTTGTGGGATTTAATAACCATGGCTGATAGGCTCATGCTGGACAGAGAGGTTAAGTTTGTTGTCTCAGCACTTTGCTGACAGGGGACAGTGCAGGAATTCTGTAACTACTAGTCAGCTCTGAGGGGCTGCCTACAGCCTGGCCCACACAGGCATAACCTCTGAATAGTGTTCAGAAACCCTGCAGCCACGAACACCCTGCTTACCTAAGAACACTTTCATTGGTGCTGCTAGAGACTGCCTCCATCTTTTAAAAACATTCTTGAGTCCTAAGAGATCAATCCCAGCAAATTTGCTCCAGCTCACACCCTCCTCCAGCACAAGCATGTGCATGCGCATATACACACGCACAGACACATTCACACTCATGCATGGTATGGAGCGGCGGAACAGGTCAGAGAACCCAGTGCCCACAGGGTAAGCAGGAAGCAGAAAAGATTTCTGGTGGGATGGGACTGTGGCACCCTGGAAATCCCATACCCTGCCTGGAGGGGGCAGCTCTCACCCAACTTCCAGATTGCTGACTTTTGGGAATGTGGGCCCAATGTAGCCAAACTCTTCTGATATTTCAAGAAAAACTTGAAATTTAATGTGGAACCTACCAACTAATTGTTGACAGTGAATTTAGAAAAATTTAAAACAGCATGGGCTAAATAGGCAGGATGAATGCTGGCTAAGGCTGCTGCTTTGGGGCCCCTGTTCAAAAGGATTAATGGTTCCTAGAAGGGAGAGGCTGAGCTGCTGTCCCTTGGCTGTCCATGCTTTGCAGATCTCAGGGTTAGGTCTTTTGGGTCTGAGGAATGCCTGAGGTTGTTCTGAAGGTTGAGCTCTATGAAGGAGGTATGGGGGGTGGTGGTGTTATCACCTTTGATTTCCTTTCACATGTCACCGATTCTAAAGCATTAGTTTAAGCACTGAAGAACCACCAGGATAGTAGTTAAGAGTGACAGGTGCATCTGTGCTCATGTTCCTGGTGATTTCACAAGTGATCTGGCTAAGTATTAATTGAGAGCGCATGGATTTAGAATTTGAATGTGTTTGATGTAATAATGCCAGAAATAAGCTCTATTGAGGAAAGTTAACGTTTACCGAAATCATACTAAATATTAGACCCTAATCTATGTAACTGATATTAGATCAACTCATTTAATCTTCTTTGTGGTCTTATTAGGTAGGTACTATTATGATTCCCATTTTGCAAGTGAAAAAATTGAGAAGTTAAGGAACAGGCACCATATAATTTAGCATAAATAGCAAAGGCCAGATTCAAACCCAAGAAGAGCTTGAACTTTTAACCATTGCATTAAAATGCTTCATTGCTTGGCAGTTGGTGGAACTTAGCAAATCAAACACAAAAGTAGAGCATGACCGGAGAAAATTCAGCAAATAGTAGCAATAAAAACACATCTATATAGAACTAAACAGTTCCTAAAATGTTTTAATATTCATTATCTAATTGAGAGACAAATTTTAACTACTATGAACAACACACTGATAAATGTCTCAGTATCATTGTACTTCTTTCTTCAGACACTGTCAAGATTATTTTTTAAAAATTAACTAATGGAAATGTTTTATCAAAGTATATGAACACTTATAAGGAACTTAAATATATATTATTGAATTGCCCTCCAGATAATTTGTACCTTCCCACCAACAGGGCCACCATCATTTTTACTGGCTGCATAGTACTCCCCCACAAGGTGGAGATAAGCTAATATCCAACTTCACGGTTTCAACTGGATTTTATTTAAATCTTTCTTCTCAAACTGACTCTGATTCTTTTCCTCAAGTTTAAGTGAACCACAGCTTTGGTTCATGCTGAAATGAAATTCTCTCCCAGAATAAAAACACTCATAGGCTGGCACTTTAGGACATAGGGAAAGTCTGACAATGACATCCTTTTGAAGATTCTTTCTACTATTTCAGTATTCTTTAGTTCACTTATGTGAATAAGAGGGTAGGAGTTAGGTTGCCTTCTTAGCGTTTCCATCTAGCTATTTTACAACCGTCTTTGTCTCTTTTTATAAGTACTACCCCTGCTTTTCTCCTACAGCAAAAAAGAAGCATCTTGCTTGCACATTTATGTATATGTAGCCTGGAGCCAACTTTAGAAATGTTTTAATTCAGAATTTTGTGATTTTCCTGGTCAATGGGATCTGCTCAACAAATAGTGTTATTGAATTTTGTTATTAAACTCCTGACTCAGATTTCTAACTCTAAGTTTCGCTCAAAGCTAAAATGCCTTTTAAGGAAGCACATTAACTGTTTCAACAGAACATTCACTTCTAAACAATAAATCACATGGGACTCGATTTAGGTTGAAGAATATCTACTCACCCCTGAAGACCTTTAAAAAATAGGATAATAATAAAAACTGACATTTATTGAGCACTTATGACCTGTGAGGCACTAGGCTTTGCAAGCATTAATTTATTTGCTTTCACAGTAATCCTATGAGGCAGAGGGTTTTTTTGTTTTGTTTTTTAAATTTTTTATCCTACTTAATAGATAAGGAACCAAAGCTTAGAGCATTTAAGTAATTTGCCCAAGGTCACACAGGTGGTGAATGAAAGAGCCTGTATCTACCCCAAGCCTGTCTCTTAATCACTGTATTAGAGTACACAGTGTCTTGATTGGTGTGGAAACAGTCCTGGGGACAGAGACATTGTGACTCCAGGCCACCAAGAATTCTGAAGTAAGTGAAAAGGCCCTTACCTACATGTGGCCTGTGCATTTTGAGGTGTAGATAGGTGGTTTTGAGTCCCATTTGATAGCCTGATAGGACACCAGAGAATGGACACAAGAGGCACGGGGCCTGCCTATCCCACCACTACAAAAGCCTGTGTCTGGGGGTTGGGGAGTGTTTCTCTGAGCCTGCCATGAACTTGGGAATGGTAATATATTCCTCTCAGAGGCAGAATTCAGGGGTGCACGTTATTACCTTTCCTAGCAATTGTTTTGTTTAATTTCCATTTTAAAATTTATTTCCTGTGAGAATGAACTGACTGGAATTCATTTGTGCCAGGGAGGGAAGGTGAATTTCTTATTAACTCTCCTAGGCAGTGGGCAGGCCTGAATTACTCAGGGCTGGGGAGGGCGAGGGAATGCTCAGAGAGTACCTGACTGATGTGGGCAGCCCAGCTGAGAAGCAGTGTGCTGTGGGCCTGGGTGATGGGGGCTGGAAGGCAGCACACTGACCGAAGTTTTATACAAAAATCTAAACCAGGCAACTCCTTTCAGTGCAAAGAGAATCCTATCTTTCCTCTAACTGGAGCAGAGGCCATATTAAGGGAAAAAACAAGAAAACACAATTTTAAACAATTGTAAGAATCCTTTTTTTAACTTGAAAAAAATTTATTTGAGAAAGAATAAGAGATCAGAGAGAGAGAGAGAGAGAGAGAGAGAGAGAGAGAGAGAAAAGCAGACTGCTGACAAGGGGCTCAATCCCAGGACGCTGAGATCAACTAGGCTAAAGGCAGACACTCAACCAACTGACTGAACCATCCAGGTACCCTGGGAGAATCTTTTTTTTTTTTTTTTGAAACAAAGTTTGTCTCCTTTCCAGATGCGAAGCTGGTGTCCATTGAAAGCTGAGAGTTTTAGAAAGGGGTAAAGTATGGAAAAAGTGAGGACATCTTGTTCCTCCCTCTGCCTGTGAATATATTTTAGTGGGATCCTGGGCAGCTGGATCTTTCTTCAGCTGTGATCTTGCCTACTCCTCTCCCTGATGTCCTTATTCTTGGACAAGCTGGATGGCTCAGACCCTGTAGATTTAAAATCTCAGAGCCTACTCATAGCACTCCCTACCAGTGAGCAGCCAAGTGTGGGTCAACTTCCCTCAAAATGTGTGTGGTGTCTATCCCTTTCATTCTGCATCTACCGCCTACACTTTGTTTCAAGCTCTCATTCCCTCCTTCAAGGGACCCCATCATGAGCCTCCTGCCTTCAGCTCATGGCTTCTGGGACTGTCTTTTTTGCCATTACCAGATTCATCTTCCTAATATGTGGCTTTGGTGGTGTCATGCTCCTTTGAAATCTTTGATACCTTCCTACTGAGTAAGACAAACATCTTAGCTTGCTATCCAATGATGTTTCAGCAATATTTCCCCATAATCTAGACTCAGAGCAGCTATTGCTCATGCCTGTGTCCTTTCAAATGTCCCTGGGCTTTATCCCTCTAAACCCAGAGGCAAGTCTGAAATATGTTTGGGGCCAGGCAGACATATAACTGAAGGGAAAATGATAAATGGTATCTAATACTTGTCTAAATTTAGGGGAAGAAAATAGCAAAGCTCTTGTAGACTTTGGAGAATTAGACAACACACATCCCAAGGGAAATGGGGAGCTATTCAGACCCAGCTAGTATTTCCATATTGGTATTCTTTCCTAGCATTTCTTAGGAAATGTGTGTGTATCTCTGAACCTTGAATCCCAAGAAAAATCAGTCAAGAAAGAAGGAAAATAAAAAGTATTCTAATATTTTAGCAAGAATTAAAGTTCAGCAGTCAACATGGAGACATCACTGGGTTAAATGAGTCCACTGGGGTGCCTGGGTAGCTTAGTCTGACATTGGCTTAAGCGTCTGCCCTTGGCTTAGTCATGATCCCAGAGTCCTGGGGTTAAGCCCTGCAGCTTGTTTCATTGTAGAGCTCTCTGCTCAGTGAGTAGCCTGCTTCTCCTTCTCCCCGCCCCCAGCTCATGCTCACTCTCATTCTGCTGTCTCTCTCTCTCTCTCAAATAAATAAATTAAATTCTTAGACAAAAAAAAAAATGAATCCTCTGATGTCAAGTTGAAAACAACCAGACAAGTGGTATTGAAGGTTACATGTGAGTCAGTTTTTCAAATAAATATTAAATTTATATCAATAGCATACTTAATACAAATCTGTAAATGGTGTTCTAAAAAAGAACAAGTTTGGAAGCAAAATTGACAATTTTGACATACAATTCTCTATAGTGTTAGCAACCATGCTAGGAAATCTATCTGAATACCACCAATGATATTCTCTGGTCTTTTCCAGGGTTTATTGTAGCCTACATTTAATTGTAAGTACTGCTAAGCTTCATATTTAGTATTTATTAAACAAAATGGTTTAAAATATCCATGATAATAAGTAACGATTTTGAAGAATTTGGAAAATATTGTAAGAACACCTTATGATTTGGAGGGATTTCCAAGAATTTTCAGGAATTCTAATTTCTTGTGAGCTGGAATCCCAAAGATTAACATCTATGGGGAATTTTGAAACCTAGACTCAGCTTCTTGTTGTCAGATTGAATGAAGGGTGTGCTTAGTGCTGTTGGATCTCCTGACTTTACAAGAGAAGTTAGAAATACAGACATTTATATAAAAATCTCCCAAATTATAAATTGGAATATTTTATAATGTTTAATTTTTATGCCAAAAGCTATTGAAATCCACTTTTTTTTTTCTTTTTAGAACATTTTTCAATCTATCCCCTTTCAGATGTTACTACCTTTAGGAAATCTTCTTTCTCTTCTACCCCTCTACCTTTAGAGATCCCTGGGCCATTTCTGTGGTCCCACTGGGTACCCCTAATATTTGGGTCCACATCAAACAGCAAAATTTAGGTTCTTGCCTTCCTGGAATTGTACATTTGGATAACCCATTGGCTGAAACACAGCAGAGACTCAATAAATATTTGAGTAAGAAGGTATGAGGTTTCTGGATCATAAACCCACAAATCCTAGATTCTTACCCTCCAGGACTCATCATCGAGGACATGTAACATTTCAATCAGTGGCCACTTCCAGGGAATGAAGGTTGGCCAAGGGCCAAACAGGGAATTGCAATTAACAAATTCATGAATATCTTGTTTACATTTCAAACAAGCTCCTGGCTTGGTTTCTGTATCTAAAGGATTGTGCTTTATTTATAGGCCACTAATTACCATTAATAAGTGGACTTGTGGTTGAATTTCACAAATGTTACAATTGGGGAACAAACTCAGTTCACCCTCCTGTATGGAAATTAGTCTGATTAGAGCATAATGACTACTAAAGAGTTATTTGTCTATTCAGTTGCCGGGCAGAGAAGGGTAACGAGTTTACTGGTTCAAACTCCATTCTTTTAGGAGTCAGTGGGAAAGAACTTTTGGTCTTCAGATACAACACTCCACTTCTTAAGAAGTCTCAGCTAACTTTTTAAGAATTCATTCCTCTGGACCATCTCCCTATAAGAACAGGAAGTTAATCATCCTTTTATTTCCCTCACCTCCATCACAGAGCCTTGAATTTAGTGGGCATTTAGGAAATGTTGGAAATCCCTCCATCTTGTATTCTTATCCTCATTTATTTGGATCAAGCATTTACCATATCCATACTGAGTATTACATGTTAGGGTTAAAGAGGAAAATAGGATATGTCCTTATGCACCCCAATGTTCATCGCAGCAATGGCCACAATCGCCAAACTGTGGAAAGAGCCAAGGTGTCCATCAACAGATGAATGGATAAAGAAGATGTGGTACATATATACAATGGAATACTATGCCTCCATCAGAAAGGATGAATATCCAACTTTTGTAGCAACATGGACTGGACTGGAAGAGATTATGCTGAGTGAAAT
>PITA01023602.1:0-14239 GCA_004023965.1 Spilogale gracilis
AGTGGGAGAAGGAAAGTAAATGGGAACTAGGGTAATCTAGGGAGGGAAACGAAACAACAGAGTCTTTGGACACAGAAACAAACTGAGGGACTTGGAGGGAGGGGGGGTGGAGGGATGGGAGAGCCTGGTGGTGGGTACTGGGGACACCTAAAGCGTGGATCACTGGGTGTGGGGAATGGGGAATGAATCTTGGAACACTGGGAAAAAAATTTAGTAACAAAAAAAAATATGCGGGAGATTGGATTTGCACTACTCTCACTATGAATGTGGTTTGGTCTCTTATTACATTTTAATCAGCCATTTGCAGTTCCTTTTCAGTTAACCGCCTTGTTGAGAAGCACTGCCCATTTTTCGACTGGCTTTTTGTTTTAATTAATTGATCAGCAAGAATTTTAAAAGGATATCGTAGTACCTATTAACATATATTTAGTGTGTTTTGAATTCAAACTCACTACTTACTAGACTTACTGCAAACATTTTTTTCTGTCTCTCATTTGTCGTTTCTTTGTTTTTGGTGCCCTTTATCTCATGTTTTTAATTTAAGAGTTATACTTAAGAGTTATACTTCTGAGATCTTTTTGTTTTCTCATGGTTTCTTCTCATTCTGCACTAGTTTTATGGATACGGTCACATCTCAAATTTTTCTAAGGATAGTTGGTAGAGATTTTGCAACTTCTATTACTTGAGTGATCTTGTTTTTCCCGTGGGTCTTCTTTTCATTTTCCTCTGGTCTCTCCCATTTGTGTTGCAGACTCAGGAAGGATACCACAGATTGGCCATCTCTATGAATCTGGGTGGGGTTTGCTGACCATCAGGACTGGCTCTTAGCTGAGAGGCCAGGGAGCCGTTGTTGGGTGTCGACAACTGAAATAGCTAAATGTTTGTTCCATGTGCCCTGGCGTGGTGCTGGCCACCAAATACCTCCAGGTCTCTCTCTGGAAATGACAGGGATGCAGTTCCCTGCCCTCTTATACGGTGTGACCATGTGACCTACTTTGATCCTTAAAATGTGAGTGAAAGTGATGTGCACACAGGAGCTTTAAGAGCATCAGGACCTGATTTGCTGTGTTCCCTTTTTCTTGCCAAGGTCATCTGGCAGCATCCGAACAATAAAATCTGTCATCCCAGGTCCATGAGTGGCTTAATATGCAGACCTTCCTGCCACCCATACTGGATATGCAACATGGGCTAGAAATAAACTTGTGTTAAGCCACTGAGATTTGGGGGAGGTTTTTGTATTGTGTCTTGTTTAGTGCAATAAATCTAAGTCTATTTATTCAGATTCATCTACGTATAAGATGTCCTTGTTCCCTTTTAGCTCCTTAATAAGTTCCTTTTGTTTCCTTTTTTTTTTTTTAAAGTAGGCTCCATGCCCAGTGTGGAACCCAATGTGGGGCTTGACTTCACAGCTGAAGACCTGAGCAGAGATCAAGAGTTGGACACTCAACCAACTGAGTCACCCAGGTACCCCTTAATTAGTTCCTTTACATTCATTTTAAGGTGAGCCTTGGAAGAGAGGAAGCACTTGTTGCTCAAGCTGCCATCTTGGATGGAAAGTTTAGCAGCATTTGTCAGTCTTGACAGCAAGGACCTGGGCATTGAAACTATATATCCAACTCTTGAAGAAGTTTTATAAATTCCTGTTCTATTTGACGCTTAGGGAGACTCCAGAGATGTAAACACAGTTCAGTCTAGGGCTGAGGGCAGTTGTCTCACTCTGTGTGCCCTGATCCTGATTGCCAGGCATGATTACTTTAACCAGCTGGGGTGTGGTCCTCCAGTGTGATTCCTTCCAGACACTTCCCATTGCCATGGGGAATGGCAACACTGGCTCACCCCAACAGTCTTCCCGTGATCCCTGCTCAGTCCTCACAGGGGGAGGCAAGGGGTTCTGATTAAAAACAGTTTTTGCTCTCACAAGTGCTTTTCTACTTAAAACATCTGGCCACTGAAAACCAAACCAACCAAACAGAACAGAACAAAACAACAACAGAACACATCTTTTAGGATTACAGCAGTAGAGTTTGAACCACAAATTTCTCTTAGAGAAGTCCATTCCTTCTGGGGGAGTTTGAAGAATTACTGGATTTTAGGCATTCAAGACAGTGAAGTGCCAAAAATGGAGAAAAAATAATTCAGGGTCAATGTGATGGAAACTTTTTTGGGGAGCATTCTCCATTTCAACCACAAAACTGACCTGAGAACAGGATCTGTTTGGAGAGCTGAATTCTACTTAGAAAAAAAGCTACTGTTACATGGAATCTTCCTATTTTGTGACTAATAAACCTTGGTGTTAGCATTACTTGGCTGCTAAAATCGGGGGCAATAGATGCATCCACCAAGATCCAGATTCGTTCACTTTCCACATTCCACAGCAAGGTACTACATTTGCAACCAATGTACTGTCACCATACCTATGCTTAAACTTAACTTTGGCACAAGTAGTAACACTGAAAAGGCACCTGTCTACTCTCCTCTTTCACCTATGCTGGGGGCAGAGCAAATGAGCAGTGAAAAGCTCACGGCAGAAGCACAAACATGTGAGGCTTATCCTCAGGTGACCTCTGAACAATAGGGCAAGGGAGTCCTATTTTAATGCATGGGTTCTGCTAACCTTTCTAAGATTTGTGGAGAACTAATGAAAAGAAAATTCCTGAAAGAAAAGGCCTGTGTTCAGTCCACAAACGAGGGAAATAACCTCTCCTTGACTGTCCTTTTCCCCCTCTTTGGACCCACAGCCCAAAGCCCATGCTGAGGCTGGTATAGAGAGTGGCCAGCAATGACAGGAGGCCCATCACCAAGTCCCAAAGCACCTTGTCATCCCTCATACCAGATGGCCCCCTTGGCAGATGACAGGTACTACACGTTGACTGGACATGAAAAATAAGAAAAGAGGGGATGGACTCTAAGAATTCACAAGATAAAGTCAAAATTTAGGTAGGGTAGGGAAGACTTTTTCTTTGGAATAATTTTCCAATCTAATCTCTGCCATCAAGTAGGAGACATCCAGTTAGAGGGACATGATTTGGTTTCATGAGGAAGCCATGGGTAACATTCAATGCCTTTGCCATCCATCTAGAAGAACATGCCATTTTTGCTGTCAGGACAAGCAGTCACAGAAGGAATGTCAATATGATACTGACTTGAAACCTATATCAATTCTTCTGAATAGTTAATATCACCGGGCTATGAACACATTCCCCTGCAAAATACTTTTTGTTTTAATTCCCCAAGTAGATTTGCTTTAAGATTATGTAGTCACACTTTCCCCTTGTGTTTTTAGGAGTGTTAACTATCTTCAGAAGAAAACCATTGCACTGGTAAGGTATTGTGATAGAATGCAGGTGAAATTCTGACTATGTAGCCTGGAACTCTTTCACAAGGTTGTCTTAAACATGTAAACAAAACAGACCAAAACAAACCAAAACAAACCCCCAAACTTTTTTTGTTTGTTTTTGTTTTTTTGTAATTGTCTTATAAAATGCTTAGAGAGGTTTTTGTGTAAGTTTATAGTGCCCGTCCCCAACTTTTCTTTTTTTACGCAAGTTGTTTAAGAGAATACTACTATCTTTACTCCTAAGGATTGTTCTGGGTCTCACTGGAAAGACCTTATTGTTTGGGAAGTCAGTGGGACCAGATTAATATCCTTGGTCAGTTCCCAGAACATGAGGTCAGTGTAGGTGGGCCAAAGCAAGGCCATGACCTTATCTCTAGTACGAAGACCAGGAGGATATGATCCCCTGCCCTTTGGGAATTCCAAGTCTATGATATGGACACATCCCTATGGAATATCAGGCCATCTGTGGCACATTCTCAGCAAGTTGTAGGATTTTCTATCTAAGATCCAGGTGTGGCTGAGGAGAATGAAGATAAATCCTTTGGCATACTGACACAGTTTCAGTCTGGTCTCCGATCTCATAACTCTTTACCTTTCATAGCTTTAAAATTAGTTTTATTCTAAAGTCTTTCTTTTTGGCAATAAGTCTTAAAACATCAATTATAGAGAAGTGCCAAAGGCCTTTATGTTTATCCATGGCTTCATGCATGACTCATTCCCATTGACTCCACTCAGAAAACATTTAGGCACAGAAGCGAGGGAAGAATCCCACACCAGACATATCACCTCAAATACCACACATGATACACAAACATCTTACATGAGAAACACTTGGGAACAGCTTTTGCCATCACACATGTGGACACCTTCGTACAAAGATTATTCTTGACTGAGGAAAAGAAATACACAATCATTGTTTCCATGCACATTTCAGGAACCCATACCATAGTTTTTAATCATGGTGGTGAGAAGAGTCATTATTTGCCGTCATGTAATTTTCCCTACAGCACCTCCATACCCCACACCCAGAGAACAGAATGTGTCATATGACAGAGTTTCTAAAGGTAATTATTGAATAAATATGTCATTTGCGGATCTATCCACACTCAAAAGGGATAGATCATGTCACCTTCCCTTTTAGGAATTCAATTTTCGAGAATGTTCTCTTTGTGGACAAGTGCAAAGCTATTCAGAACCCATGGGGCACTGTGGATAGTTCTCCGTGGTGACTGCAGGGGCTAATAGTCACCTCTGCAGCACTGAGGAAGAGCACGGAATAAAGAGAAAATAGTTAACAATGACACTTGAATGAATGAAATGGAGGCATCATACCATGAATTTTCGGGCTACTAAATTAAAGAACTCAGCTGTTTCAACTCAACTGAAGGCTTAAGCATATTCAAGCCCTCTATCCACAAATGTAATACAATAGCCATCTGAGTAGATTCTTTCCATAGTTGAGTTGCTGAGGATCTTGGTTATTCACAAGTCAGGAGTCAATAGGCCAGGGGATCATAAACAGCCTACTTCAGAATGCCACAGCCCCACTCACTGTTTGTGACCTCTCAAGGACACAAGAGGCAGACATCCTGGGGGCTGTAGACACTGGCCCTGTGTGGGTCCGCTCTAGAGTCTCAGCTCAAGCACTTTGGTGAAAACACCCAGAAGAGTTCAGGCAAGGGTCAGGACTTCATATAATTGGGCAAAAATCCTGCATTTGATTACTTGTTATCTTTCTGGTGTGGCATTTCTTTCTGATATTCACCCTTAAGGGTAATAAGACATTCCTCCTTCTCCTAGTCTTTCTAGCTGCCTAGAGTCGAAAGTCACTTTCCTCTCTAAACTGACAGGATTAGCGAACCCACTCTTGTTCCATCACCTCGGTGCATTATACCATTTCGAAGCTTGTTTTTTTTTTCTCCACCCACACTGTCAGTTCATTTCTACCTGTCTTTTATAGCTCAGGGACAGCCCTCATCTTTCAGCAGGCCTGGGCAAGGTGCCCCACCAGAATTTGAGGCCCCTCAGCAGCCCCTCCTCCACTGAGCTGCCTCACCTCACACGTGTACTCAAGTTATTTGCCTGGGGGTGCCCTCTATCACTGGTGACCAACTTGGTGACTGTTAACTTTTATTTCTGTACACCTCATGCTTAAAATGTAGTGTCACATAGCTATTTACTGGGTGACCCTTTGTCAGTATCTTTGCATATGTACTGTAAGGACCTACTTAGCCAGTTACTGGTATCAAAGCCCAGAAAAAAAAGAGCAAGCCAGATCAGGTGGAAAGGCCCAATCAGTTAATCCCCCTTAACCTCCCAGATCCTGAACAATGGAGATGCAAATTAACTCTAGGCAGCTACGTGACTGAAGTCAGCTTGTGGCTTGTGGTTTTGCCCTATAAAAGCTAGCTTGCCAGAGGAGGCATGGCCATTCTCTCCATAGAGATGGCCCTGACTGGTCAGTATGATTCTCGATTCTTGGCGTGAAATAAAACTTTACTTGACTTTCACTTTTTTACCAGCCTCGTTCCTTTGACCACAGACCCTAATAGTACATTCCAGAATGTCAGGTTTGTTTTGCTGAGACTATATGAAATAGCGATTCATTCATGTGTGAGGGAGCATTTCATGCACAGCCACAGTAAGCAGAATCCACACTGATAGGAGCTTGTGCTCACAGACCCCAACGTGTCAGAATGACAGAACTTTCCAGTGGGTGAAGCTAATCTTTCTTGGAAGGTTTGCTAATGATGAGGGAGCAGAAGGCAAGCTGAGGACAAAACATAAGCTGACACCCTGCAACTGGGTGGGATGTGTGTGACATTCTTCTAGGAATCTCCCAACTACAACTAAAGGTTAATACCTTGCTACAGGGGAAGACAACCTTAACTTGACAATGGCAAGACCTCTGATATCTTATAGGTAGCCTGTTGGTTGGTCCTCTTTAGCATATAAAAGTTCTTTGGAAACCTCCCTTGTCCTTACCTCCCCCAATTCCCAGTTATCTCATTAGTTGCTCGAGACCCCAGTGCAGAAGCTCTTTCTGTCCATGGGCCCTGTCCATGTGCTTTAATAAAACCACCATTTTGCACCAAAGATATCTCAAGAATTCTTTCTTAGTGGTCAGCTCCAGACCTCACCCTGCTGAACTTCACCTATATCCCAAAACCATGTCACAAAGACTTTTGTGCCCCAGAACCTGGAAGGAAGCACATAACACAAGCCAGGGTGGGGACAGCCACCCCCAGAAGGCTTCCAATGGCTATCTGTCCCTCTAGGTGGCACCGGTTGCCTGAGCCCCAGAATCCTGACTGCCCTAGGAGGAAGGCTGTACACTCCCGCTCACCTTTCTCCTGTGCACGAATAGGACCCAAGAACTGGGTAGGATGGAGAAAGGGGAGAGAAGGGGAAAAAAAGTTACTGTGATTGGAAGAATGGATCTACTCATGCATAGATCAAAGGTCACCAAGTGGATTAGACTCTGAGGGAAAAAGAACACCCTTTTTGCCCCATCGGGGTTCTCCAGCAAGTAAGCTGCTGTGTCGCATGCAGTGGAGGTTTTCAAAGGCATGTGGCAAAAATGGCCTTGGTGTTCTAGTGAATTGCCCAGGGGTTAGGAGTGGGGGTGTCTGTGCTCAACTGGCCTTCCACCGAAGGGAGCAACTATGGTCAGTTCAGTTTACCGGACTCAGCAAATTTGATTTAAATAAAGGGTTCTAATGATTTCTTTTCTTTCTTTCTCTTCCTTTATCTCTCTCTCATCTTTCTTTCTGTCTTTTCTTCTTCTTCTTTTTTAATCAGTAGTGAAACTTGCCAACTGCAGAGGTTTTGTTCCTCCTTGCCCTTGCTGGCACATTAGGCAAGGTCAAAGTCTCATGGAAACCTGGAGCTCAGACCCAAATAGAGGAAGTGGCTGCAGACATGCCAAAATAAATAGAGATTATCAAAGCTCCAGCGCAGTGTTGTTCTAGAACTCACTGTAGTGATGGAAACCTTCTCTCTCTGGGCTGCTGGCATAGGAGCCCCCTAGCCACATGCGATCATGGAGCACTTGAAATGTGGCTAGAGGGACTGAGGGCTGAATTTTAAATTGAAATTATAATTAAAAGTTGAATAGACTAAAGTGGGCTGTGGCTAGCATCCTGGATGACAGGGCTTCGGAGGGCACTCCCCCCCCCCCAAACTGACTTGCTCGAGCGTTTCCTTCCTCAGTGTATCTCAGGATCGATGCAGCAGGCACAGATCCTCACACATTTCCTATTGCATAGGCTGGGCACCTGTCTTTAAAATCCAGAAACCTGGTCTGAAATGTCTTTTTTAAGCATAATCTTAACACTAAATTTTGTGCTCGCACTGGCCTCTGGTTTGGCTTTCACAAGATCCTGCAAAATCCTTGTGCAATAGGTTACCCTTTCTGCAAGGTATGGAGGAGTGTTTCCTCTAGACCAGGTCTCCCATCCACATACAGACTGGGGAGCATGCATGGACTTCTCTCCACCTCAGTTCCAGAGGTCTGTGTTCAGTGGGACAGAGAGGACTGCCCATGATTTTGATCTTCTGTGGGGGTAAAACAGAATGGAAAAGCTTCTATCCAAAGCCATCGTTCAAATTAGAAGAGGCTTTTCAGCTCAGCTCCACCCAACAAGCTATGTCGATGATGCTGTTCTGGGTGACACTGGGGGAGTGGACACTCTCTAAAGCTTCCAGAAAAGCTCTCTCCCCCGATGACCTGTCTGCCATCTGCTCCTCTCACTCCATATGTATCAACCAGGATACCTCCCTGGGCAACATATGGTATCCTCCAGGACAGGAGATCAGAAACCATCTTCCATCTCTGGGAAAAGCAGCCTACAGCTATGCAGGTGGTTCAAAGAGAAAGACTAAGAAGCCCTATCAGCTGAACTTTGATGGACCTCTCTACACACAGCATGCGAAGGCAGGACCTACAGGTGAGAAACAGAAAATTCCCCTACTTTGCATTCAGAGTCAGCAGAGGCAACTCAGACTTCCAGGGACAAATGGCTTTTTGAGCATATTAGGGATATGTGTAAATGCTGTCTTACTTTAACTGAAAGGAAGCTCAGAGAAAACCTCCTCCATCTATGGGTAAAAACAACATGGCAAGGTATCCCATCAGAAGATGGGCTGATGTGAAGCTTCAGGGGGGCTGGTTGGGCAGGGCAGTGCCACTGAGCTCCACAGGCAAACTACTTACTTCTAGGAACCTCAAGATATTCTGGCTAACGTGTTTTCTCTTTGCCTTTCAGCAGTCCTCACACCAGCGTGCCGGGTCACCTATCTATCACTAATTAGCCCTTGACGATGAAGTGTAGGGAAGGCAGGGGATACTTGGCTTTGGGCAAATGGAATAAAATATATAAACACCGTAGGCTGTCCTCCACTTGCAGTAACCCCTTAGGTCTTCCCCTCATTCGTGCCCCCCTTGCAAAGGCCATGGTCATCTTGCCCTTGGGCTTCACACTCACCTGTGCCCCGAGAGTGGCTGAAGTCACCCTTCACCACGCGGCACGTCTTGCCATCCCCGCTGCAGACCCCACACCGGTCTTCCTTGGCCGCAGACCCGATGATGCCATCACAGCCAATCTTCTGAATGACCAAAGGGCTGGGTTATTCTAGGTTTAAGACTCAAGAGGGATTTTCAAAGAGGATCTCCACAGGGCTGATTTCTCCACTAGGCCCAGCAAGCGTGATGCCTGGGACCCACAATACTTTCAGAGGCCCGAGAAAACATTTTAAAATCAAAAGAGAGAAAAAATGAATAGAATCCAGTTCATAGTGTATCTGTCTTTTTACCCATATAGGTGTCACATATAAATGTATTTTTTATTATTTGTTAGAGAGGAGGGGGGCATGAAGGCAAAAAAGGCCTCAGAAGTCCCACTGAGGCCAGAGGCCTGCCCCTATGAGTACTGCCTGAGGCAGAGGCCAGCCTCTAACTCCCACGCACCTTCCAGGGCAGCCACAACTTCACAGGATTCACGTTTTCCTTGGGGCTGCACGGGGCCACCTCTAGCCTGGTTGGAATAGCCAGCAGAAGAATCTGGAGAAACCACCCTAACTTTTCTGTTGAGGTCAGGAAGCCCAGAGCTCATTCCAACAATCCTAGAAATAAACCCCCATTTCTGAATTGAGACCTAGCCAAGAAGACCCCTGTCTCCCAAACCTGAGGTCAGAGAAGAGTAACCTGACTCCGAGTGGATCCGAGTAGCACGGTCCAAGTCAGTTCATGAAAAGTGGCAAAAAGCTATGAACTCTTGTTTTCCCTTCAAACATAAAAGCATGGGTTTTACATTCAGCAAAACAACATACCTTTATTGTATGGTGAACATGGAGTATTTAACTTTCGTTAGTTAAATTGCTGCAACTCCTCTCTCTCCCTTTCCCCCTGAAGTGAATGCTTCCAGAACAAGACTGAGCTTCCTCATCACCCTGAATTAGGGACTGGTGCTTCAAGGGGTAAAGGAGTCAACAGCCAGATTAACTCAGGCCAAGGTGACTTTTCTCCTTCCCACCATGCTTGGAGGGGTGCTAGCAAGGTACTTCTCTCCTTGCACCTCATTCCTACAGGGCAGAGTATGGAAGAGAGCTTGCTGAACAACAACTTCCTCTGGCCCCATGGCTCACAACTTTAACAGAGTCCATATGCTTTGTGAATGTAGTGTTTTTGTTGTTTAAGATTTATTTATTTGAGACAGAGCAAGCGAGCAGAAGTGGGGGGAGAGGCAGAGGGAAAGATTTTCAAGCAGACTCCTTGCTGAATGTGGAGCCCAATGAGGAGCCGATCAGATGACTCATGAGATCACGAATGAAACTAAAATCAAGAGTGGGATGCTTCACTGACTGAGCCACCCAGGCACCTTGCACTGGTTCTTCAACAGGAATGTGTGTCCACCTCTCTAGGGGTGTTATCAAAACAGACTGCTGGATCCCATGCCCAGCATTTCTGACCTGGTCTGGGTGGGACTGAGGGCATTTCTAACAAGTTCCCTGGCGACACTGCTGCTGGTTGGGACCACACCCAGAGAACCACCCCATGATGGGATGCCCTCTGAAGAGTAAATGTGTGTTCCTTCTAAGCAATACTCCCAGAGTCTCATCCTGGGATCCTTTCATTTCTTTAGGGAAGAATTATGGGAAAATTACCACTCGTGTCCAACAATGGTAGCGTAACTGAATACATTTCAATGAAGACCTGAAGATCTGCTAAGTGCTGAGCAAGTTTAGTCCAAAAATAATCATTAGGAAAACTGAAAAAGAGCAGCATTTGTGGGGGGTGGGGGAGAGAAAGAAAAGTTCAAATGTGTTCAAAGTGATAGGTCAAGGGCAATCTGGGGCCTCTAGCAGCCAGAAGCCAGGCAAGGAACTGATGATGCAGGCCATTGGACTTGAAGGAGCTGGGGATATTTAGGTGACACACGGAGACCCAGATGGTAACTGGCACAGACCACAACACCTTGCTGGGGCAGGACACCCCAGGGTGGCCCAGAGGTAGACCAGCTGCCACAGGGTACCTGGTACCTAGAGCACATTATAGGAGCTGCCACAATTCAGGATCTGGACTGCTGATTGATTATTGTCAAGTTACTCTTATGAAATGATATATAAAATATATGCTCATATAAAATCATATAAAATGATGCAGTAGCAGGATGCAAGGCAATCAAGATCCAAACTTTTCCTCAACTGGCATGCTCAGCAAAGGCCCTGGAACCAAATCCACAGGGCTCTGCCTGTGTATGTTGCCCATTTTTTTGCCCCTGTGTGTTCAGAGCTCCAGCCTTTTTCTGCCCCCCCTAAACTCTGACCTCTCTCATGTCACCCTGACCTGAAATGTGCCTTTCCCATCTCTCAGGTGCTTTCAGCTCTAGATTCCTCCTACACAGGCTTCCTATTTTCTTTAGACCATAGTCCCACACAGCAAAAGTGGGTCTCTGGCTTGGCCACCCACCCTCTGTCTGACTCTTCAGTTGGAATTTCCTGATTAAACACTTTTGTAGATGTTCTAAATTAACATCCCACTCTGTCCAGACAGAGCCCCAATGACGGCACCTGAAAAATTTGAGGCCACACAACAAGCTATCTGGCGGGGTCAAGAGCAGTACCTCACCTCTTACCTCCCAATCCTGGGCTGGCTGGGTATCTCCCCTGGATTATCCTCAGCCAAGGACTAGGGATCACTAGAAGAGCTTTTGGAGAGGGTGGGGCTCCTTCTGAAGGCATGCTGGGTTTGCAAGAATGTAGAAATGTTCAGAATGGAGAAGCTAAAGGAACAGGAGAAATGCCACCTGGGGGGGGAATGAAATGTGAGGGGAGAGTCTGTACAAAAATTTCAAAAGGCCACCTGCAGTCTGGCTAGGAGATCAGGATGAGGAGCAAAGCACACGTGTTTGCGATCTGCCAGAGCAGGAACTCACCCAAAAGCAGAAAAGACAGGCATGGGAAGAAACAGGACAGGGACTCAAAGGGAGGAAGGGCCCTTAGAAGAGCACACACTTTTCTGGATGAGCAAATCACTTCTCCCCCAGAGACCCCTGAAAGAAGGACCTTGGTGGAAAGAGAAAAGTAATGAGGAAAAGTCATGGCGTAAGTGAGTACTTGGTCTGCACATCCAGACCAGCACGAGGTGTCTTTGTGGCTGACCCTGGCAGATGATGTTGGCCCACACAAGCAGAGGCAGGTTGGGGCAATTGCCTACCCTTCACAAGACTCTTGTCATGGTTTCTGAAGCATGGCATAAAGAACATGTACGCTTTTGCGTGGCGGCAAAGCCCCAACAAGTACCATTTAGACTTCATGGCATCCAAAGTTGAAGTAGATGCAGTGTTTGGAGTTGATTTCCTTTTTTTCAGGGATGAATTCCAAGTCAGTTGGGAGCCCAGCAAGGCCTGATGTCTGTGGGGCTGCTGGGGCATGCTGGGCCTGCATGGAGCGAATCTTTGACTCTTTTCTGAGAGTCTGGGATGTTTACAGGCAAGTGAAGGGGTCAGGGGGGGGGTCCAGCCTCATCAGAATCTGCTCCTTTCAAGAGGCCAAATACTGCATCTGAAGAGTGTGGGCTTAGATCTAGATAAGAGACACTGGGGGAGGGGAGGGTCCTTTCAGAAACATGACCACCTGCTTATTTTTTGGTTGGTCATGGGGGCTAAAATTAGTCTATGAAGATGGTATGCCCTTTTGGACAAAGTCTTGTTTGGTATGGATTGTCTGAAGGGAACAACTCCCTCCGCAGTCTGATCAGCAATTTCTAGGAGAGACAGTTCTCCCAGGCCCAGGGACACAAGACTGCCTGGGCTGGCAGTCCTCCAATGCCAGCATGCCAGAATCACCTAGAAAGCTGGAAAGGTCACCCACTGCTGCAGTGAGGCCCAAGGATTTGTCATTTCCAATGAGTTCCAAGGTGATGATAGGGGCCCAAGTCATACTGGGAGACCACTGTCCTAGGTTTAGAGCTCAGAGATAGAGACCTTCATGGAGATAGCCATTGCTGTCTCCATGGAGAGGCCAAGCCTTCTGTGTCCTGTGCACCTGTGTAACCCTCCCTGTCCTCCACCCTTGCCCACCCTGGAAAGGCCCTAGGCATGAATTCCCACTGGTGAAGTAACTCCTGTTGCCTCCATTCTCTGTCAGCCCTGGGCTAAAGCAGTTCCAGGCTGAGGCATCCTAGAGGGATGTGGGGAAGCCTAGCTGAGCCACAAGAGCAACAAGGCTGGCTCTGCTCTACTCTCAGGAAACAGAGCTCCCTTACAGTGATGCTCGGGGCCAGTAAATGATCCATGGGAAGACCCATCATAACAGACTGTCTAATTACAAAACCACAAATGCCTTAAACTGAGGGCCTCACAGATCACCTGGATGCTGTTTGGTCCTCCTACTCACAGGCTGGTTATACTTCTACACCTTTCCACCAAGGAAACAGAAACTCCAATCTGGAGACTACGACCACCCTGCTCAGAGGATTCATGTTATCTTACGTGTTAAGTTATCAAAGGCTGGATACAGAGGAAACTGCTCTGTTACTTTCTCCTCTTTCCCTAAGAAGCATCTTGTTTCCATTTTAAAAATCAGTTTCTTTCACTAAGGCTTTACCTCTAAGAACAAAGCTATCCTCAGACATGACTGTAGATTACAGCTAACTGCCTTCTGGAGTAGGGCTAAATTACCCAGGCAGGTAGGCCATCAGCTTCTCTTCCCTAAATGTTATGCTCAAGGTTGTGGTCACAATGCATATCCTGAGGATAATTAGAGTTGGATAGGAGCCTCAGCTTCCCTGTGTTTAAAGCAAGAGTAGTAACCTCAACCTCAGAGGTAAAAAACCTCTGCTCTGGCTCACTGCCTGGGGCCCTGAAGACAGGTGGTTGCTCATAGGACAGATGGAGACTGCCAACTTCCTTCCCAGGCTAACTTCCTTCTAGGGGACTGGGGGAGGGCTACTGCCTGTCTGAGCAGATTGGGGCTAAACAGGTAATTGTCCTCTATCCCTTTTTCTTCCACAGAAGCCCTACCCTCTCCCAAAAAAAACCAAAAACAAAAACAAAAAACCAAAACAAAACCCAAAACAGGCAGGATCCCATCCTTCCCCCATCCCTCTTGATAGAAGATGCACAGTGTTTAGGGGTTCGCCCCCGGGTGGGCTCTCCCAAAATATCAAGCAGCGTCCCCATGCAACAGGTCACTGTCTGCCCTAGGGGGCTTCTCAGATAAGGCACAAACAGGAACACGTGTAGGTCACCCTTTAAGTTAATTCTTCAGGGCAATCAGGCTGGGACAGCACTATGTGCTCTGCCCACCCTGCTTGGTATTATTTTAGGCACTGGGTGCATTTGAAGGGTCAGGCATACAAGGGACATCAGTGTCTGAAGAGCAGCAAATTTGAGAAGCAAT
>PITA01023602.1:14339-27942 GCA_004023965.1 Spilogale gracilis
GGAAGAGAATCTTAAATAGGCTCCATGCTGGACATGGATTCCTAAACCAGGCTCAATGTCAGATGCTTAACCAACAAAGCCACCCAGAGGCACCATTTTTTAAAAAATTAATTCCTAATGTTAAAGGAGGTTTAACAATTGTACTTATGAGGTCTGTTGTTCTAAGAAGGCAAGATGACCAAACCAAAGGAAACTGCAATAAACTCTAGAATCTCCCCATGTTTTCCTAGCAATCCCCAGCAGTTACTTTTCTACATACTCTAGGCATTTCTTGCTCCCCAATACTGAGCTTTCAAAGCAGGTATTAAAGTTCCAGGTCAGCATCCATAGGTGGGAGCCCTGTTCTTCTGACACACCAGGGTGTGTGGCACCAGGGGAGGTACATCCTGAGCATATTCAATCAAACGCTGAGGACAGTGGGGACCTGGTGGAGAAAGCACAAGTTCTTTTTGGTAGTGACAGACCCTGTGAAACAGGCAAAAAGTGTAGAAAAGCTTTAGTGCTAGCACTGTGTCCTGCAGCAGGGCACAGGACGAGCCAGGAACAGGGTGGCCACTTTCCCCAGAAGTGAGAAACAGCCATCTTTAGTGATTTGAAATCTGGATTCCGCCCCTAGAATCCTGCCCCTGCTTGATGGAAGATCACCAGCGACAGACAATCTCTTGATCACCACATCTAGTGGCCTTTTCTCCACCCTCAATCTTCTTTTACCTAGTGGTTTTGTCCCCTGAAAGCCTCTGGTGTCTACTTTTTTCTCCACGTTCATGGTCACAACCCAGTTTAGACCCTCATGATTCAGCACATGACCTATTGTACCTGTTTCCTCCCCTCTGCTGCTAGATTAATCTTCCCCTAAGATGGGAATACCCATGGTGGTGAACCTCCACCTCAGGAAATCAAGAAGTTCCATGACATCATCACACCTGCTCATCACTTCAGCTCTCCTCCCTCCTCCTTTGAATCCACACTGAACCCAATCTCCTCCCTTCCCCATGCTGCAAGGCCTATTGCCTCTCCGTCTTGCCCTAACACCCTCCTCCCTGGTTTCCCAGATTCGACTCAGGCCTTACCATAGACAATTCTCCATAACCAAGATGGCTTCACTCCTCTGCTTCAATCCTTCCACTCCTGTCAGAATGAAATCGAGGTTCCTGTCATGACCTGCCAGGCCCCACATGGCCCAGGGCCCAACAACCTTGCCCTCACTGCCACTCCCTCCAGCACCTGCCACTTATCCCCCCTCTGCTTCCAGAACCCACCAGCCTTAGAGCTACCTTTTGCCTGGAGTATTCTGTTCTGCCTTCAAGAGGTTGGTTCTTCCACAAAGGCCATCTTCTTGGACAGAACTGCCATGTCATTCACAGGCTTCCTCAACTAGAACATCTCTCAATCAATGACACTGTCTTCTCCACAGAGACCAGTCCTTGGAATGCTCATGTTTGTGAGTTGTCCCCGCCTCAGGTCCTGTTCACCACTGAGCATCTAGCACACAGAATGTGCTCAAAAAACTGATGAATAAATAAATCAAGTTCTACCCTATGTACTTTCTGCTATGTCTAAATCAAATATCACTGGCTCTCAATCATGACTTCACCTTTGGTTGTTTGGGTCTCACCTGAATAAGTCTCATCTTTGGTACAGACTCCAAGCACACAGAGGACGGGGTCTTACGATGCTTTGTAGTCTTGTTCCCCACGCCTAAACACAGTGGCCAACATGGTGCTAAGCACATCATAGATATTCAATAAATACATAAGAAGGATTACCTCTTACCAATCTGGGACCTTTACCAAGTTGGGAGCCACAGACATAGACTTTGATTTTCAGAATGGGTCCTCCGCCTCTCTCTTCTGTGCCCTGGACCAGCAATCCCTCCCCAGTGGGGAAGTTTATTCTCTATTTTGAATAGGGACTTTCTCATACAGATCTGGATGGTCTTTGTTTTAGTTTTGTTTTGCATTGCTTTTTCTTTTGGCCAGGAGGAGAAGCAACTGCTTTTTTCAACTTCATAGCTATCTTCTAACTATGCCTCATTCTCTTCTCTTGGAGGGATGCCACTGACTTCTTGTTTTAATTTTAACTGAGGGCTTTTAGGCCAGTAGAATAGCACCCAGCCCAGCACTGCCTGGGCTGCTGGGTTAGCCACACCAACCCTTGCTATGCTTGCCATATTCTTTTGACTTTACCTTTGTTTTGCTAAACCACACATGATTTCTTCAGAAGAGATGCAGGGAACTAAAATTTCTGAGTTCTTCTGTGTCTCAAAATTACTTTATTTTGTCCCCATGCTTGATGGTTTGGCTGGGGAAACATTCTATGATTATCCTAACTTTGTGCCAGGGTTGGTGTCTGCATTTTTCTTGGTCTTCCTTGTTCCTGTTATTGGTTTTCTGATCATTAAAGAGCTGATGATATCTGGCTGACCACTTGTATTTTAGAATGAGGTGCAGAAAGGTAGACTGAGAGGGCTCTATATTTGGGGATGGAGGTGTTGTGTAGAAGGCTTCCATTTGGGAGAGAGGGAAATTGGAGTTCACTCCCTAACCCAGGAGGGTGAGCACTGTGCCCAAGTATGGAGGTCACATACCTGCTCCAGCTGCCCTTGAACAGTTTATCATACAGTTTTGGAAAGGAGCCCCCGATACTTGGTGTGAAGATCATTACCCAACACCCTGTCGAGCTCCAAGTGCAGGGCCACCCATGGTCAGCCACACTGCCTAACTCTTTGCCTTCTCTTCAGTTGTAGCCAACATCTCACTCCTACTCTCCTTCCCAAGTCCTAGACACCCTCAAGCATTCTGCTTTCTTTTCTGTTGTGACACTCTGCTCACTCTCATTCTGGTCTTTGCTGCTTTGTTCCTCCAATGGAACTTCCTTTCTCTTCCACCCTCCCAGAAAGATGTAGCATCTTTCTTTTGCCAAAGGGTGACCTCTGCTTCTCTTCCCCATCATGGTTTTGCATTCCTGTCTTTACCATCAGTTTAGTGGGGTCCTGTCATGGGAGACAAGCACATGTGAGGCTCCATCTACCAGCTTAAATTGGAAGCTGTCATGGGAAGTTAATCAAATACAAGGGGTACAGGGAATGACTTCAGAGTTTTAAGCACTGCTGTCAGTAAAGGTTCAGCACCAACAGTCAGCTGGAGGGTCATGACATGGGGAGAAGGAGCAATCAGAGGGTGTTGTTGAAATAGAGCCCAAGCATGAAATCCTGGTCCATTTTCCTACATGCTTGTTACCCTTCTTTACACAGGGCGACTGAGGCCAGACTCTTTTAATCCTCCTAAATTCCACGAGTAATTCTACTTGCCTAATGGGCCATTGTGTGCAAAATGGGAGGCCAATAAATGCTGGATAATGAAAACCATCCACTGAAATGGGCTCCAGGTTCCTGAATCACTGAAGTCTTAAGAGCAAGTGACCAATCCACCACGCATCCACTCACTGGGTTTCTCTTTTCAATATGCAATCAAAGGCTCTCCTCCAAACCAGCTGCTGGGAAACAAATATAACCGGACATGATCTCTCCACCAAGGAAGCTTCTGGGACCTGTAGGTCTTCTTGGTGTTAGTCCAGCCCAGGGTATGTACACAGGTTAGGAGCTCAAGGAAGTGGGACCCTAATTGGAGTATGATGCCTACAAGTGTACACAAGCTGATGAGGCCTTAAAGAAAAGCCAAGCATACCTGCTCTGAGGTATATCCAGATCTGTTGGTTTGACTTGCTCACTGAAGATCAGTAGCTCTGATGTAAAGTTGCACATCAGAAACGTATTAATTTGATTTCTTTGCCTCTGCAGGCCAACAGTAGGGATTGAGAATGATGGAACTCCTGATTTATAGAGACTTGCTGAAAAATAGATAATGTTTGTGTTTCTTACCCCAACTTGCTTCCACTTTTATGAGCACTGTTAAGTTTCATTTCAACATGTTAAATAATTTGTGACTCACTGAAATGAAACTTAACTCAGTCCTCATAAAAACAGAATAAAATGGTATTTCCATGTTTCATGTTATGGTTTGAATCAGCTTGCTATTTGGAGCTTAGTGGAATCTGCTCAAAATGCCATTTGGGAGCCTCTCGTCCCCTCTGTTCCCTACCGACTAGTCACTGCGCTTCTCAAAATTTCCCAGAACTCCTTCTGCCACCCCAAAATAGCAAAATTTATAGCCAAAGGGAAAGAGGAAAAAGCTAGTAAGTGAACCATGGTGATATTTCCATGAGTGCTGTCTTACATAAAATGTGCATGATTCCTACCTTTTCTCCCTTTTAATCATGTAACAGTACTAATGAATAAGTACAGATCCTCTGCTCACTAAACTCCTGAGATTTTTTTTTTATTACTATTCTCCTCTTTAACCAATTTTCCTTGCCTTAATCATTTACAGGTACCACAGGAATCCAGAATATTCTACTTTTGCAACTACTGTAGGCATTGATACTGTACTTATATTTAATTTTTTATACTCTACTTATTAAAATATTTTATTTTTGAGAGAGAGAGAGCAAGCACATGAGCAAGCAGGGGGAGGGGCAGAGGGTGAGGGAGAAAGAATCTTAAGTAGACTCTGCACTCGATCTCGAGACTCTAAGATCATGACCTGAGCCAAAACCAAGAGTCAGATGCTCAACCACCTGAGCCACCCAGGTGCCCCTATCTTCTCATGTTCTTATTTAAGTATGCTCACCTTTATTATAAAACTTCATTAACTATGAATTTACCAAGTTGGATTCTTGTGAGGATTGACTTGACAGTGGGCTAAACTTAAGCTTTATGGTTTTTCTCTGAAGAGTAAGAACGGTTAGAAAAATTATAGGTGGTATTTTTGACATCCTTCAGGAAGTGAGTAGTTTCTCAGGGATTTAATCTCATCAGGTGCCTACACATATGTGCTGCCACCACCTACCAGCATGGTTGTCTTTGTGCTAAGACTGGTGGGCTGCCTGGAGGCAACTGGTAACTGAGGCACATGTCTTCTACAAGAGGAGATGGGAGATGGTACTTGTGAGAATCAATGAGGGGTGAGGTGAGGCTCATGGGGTGGGGGGGTGGAGCACTGCCTGCACCTGTGTTGAGGGGTGGTGCTTTGTTAGTGCTAATCTCTGTGCAGCAGTCAATAAATGCCATGACCAGGATTGGGGTGGAGGCATTTGAGATAGACCGGGGATAGGCAGGGATCGAGTGGCATCTAGGAATGGAAAGGCAAGTGTACCCATGTTATGGCCATCACATTCAAGTGCAGGGCAGGCTCTGGCTGGAAGGTGCCAGATGATCACAGACTGGAGGCTGTTGGAGCCCTTGCATGGCATCTCACCCATGTCGTTCTGACTGAAACACTGGCCAGTTTGCTGTCATGGCGAACTTCCTCATTGAAAAGCATGGGGTTAAAACCAAGGTCACAGAAGAGGCCTGTTGAGACCGATCACTTCAAGTTGGAACCACGTCTGGCCACTTCATAGTGACCCCACTGGCCAGACAATTTCAGGATTCTTAGAAATGCCTGCATGTTGGTAAGAACATTGCAAAAGATGCCAACAGGAGCCCAAAGGTGGCTCAGACAGTGTGCTTGAAAGGGTACAAGTGCTTTTGCTCAGAAAACTGTTCCTAGGGAAATGTTCATTATTGTGCTATAGGATGGCCAGCATTAAGTGTACAATTTAGGGGAGGAAAAAAAATTCTGCACTTGGCTTTCTGGCAGGTTTACAGAGAAACACTGGCAATTTTGGTGACAATGATAGGAGGATGTCTTGCCAAGACTCTTGGGCAACCAGTACCTATCACTGACCCATATCTGGGTTTGATAATAAAGCCAGACTGTGCCAAAGGAGGTTGGAGGTTGTCAAGCTTTTTTCCTGAAAAATATCAGTTTGGGACTAGTTTGGACTTTGCAGGGGAAAAAAAATCCACTAGGGTTGGAATGGCCCAGGAACTACGCTACAAGTGTATCTGTGTCTTCCTGCCTTTCTCCCTTTTACTCCCTCTGCCTTCCTCTGTCAGGAAGCAGAGACAAGCAAGAGGAGCAGCCTTTATGGGGTCAGTGGGTCCCAGGCCTGGAGGCAAGTTTCTGGTACCAGTACAGTTAGGGGGAATGACAGTTTCTCTCCCCGGTGACCCCTGGAATTTACAACTGCTCAAATGTTTTTTCCACAAAACTGAGTATCAGAGATAGGTGTTGACTTTGGGAGGTGTGGGTACCTCCTGGCTCCTGGGATGTAGCCCCTTGGTGAATGCATTCCTTGCTTACTCTCATGCTGCAGGTGCTGGTCTATGGAGGCCAAACAAGGTAAAGCGAAAATCGGAGGCAAGACCTGATTTCCTTCCCATGCCAAATGCACAGCTCTCCTGTTAGCCTTCTGCTTGCTTTGGGCTCTGGGGACTCTCTCATGACAAGTGCAGCTCAAACTGCATCACCAGGAGATACGACGCACGTGGCATAAAGGAGGGTGGCATTACCTGTGTCATGGCCCTCTGGGCACTGGAAATACGCAGCCTTCTGACTCCCTTCCCCAATTCCACATCAAGAGGATGCCCATTCTTAGGGAGAAATAGTCCTGTTACACTGAGCTGGGGAGTGTTGCCTTGGGACAGCTCAACTTCTGCTGTGCGCGCAGTTCGGGCAGATTTAAAACGGGCGGAAGATGGGCTTCCATCTATCCTCGCTCCCACCCTCCTTGTTTTTCTTGTCTTCATAAATGATACTTATCATTCATTCTGAGTCACAGGCATCCAACACCAGGGTGGCTTTGGGGACTATATTGCACTGGGCCGAATGGTCCCCCAAAACCAGGCCTACTAACTTCCCTGGGTACTACCTGTGAAGGAATCAGCTTAGTTCTATCTTTGGTAGCAAGGTAAGTTTCCCAATAACATATTCACATGTGTCTTCCAGCCTGACCTTAGTATCTGACCTGCTCTACCCTTTGTCAGAATGACTAAAGTAATTTTAAGATTTTTTAAGATTATCATGTTACCACTCTTCTTCCAACCACCTCAGCTCGCAGCTGGCCTCGTGGTGCGCTTCATGCCCAGTCACTGCTGAGGGAAGAGGGCTGCCAGGTTACAGGACAGAGAACCCCTGGTGCCTTCTGAGATAATCCATCCCCCCAAGCCTCCCAAGGTCTCTGCCCGCCCCCCCACCAAAAACTTCAGGGGATAAGGGAGCCTCCCCTCCAAAGAAAGCCCCACCAAAGACACAAGGAAAACACGTCACCTGGCACTTGCCGTGCACACAGAGGTCGGTTTCATAGGGCCCGCAGGGTGTGCCATCCAGGACCCTGTCGGCCACCAGCAGTGGGGACTCCTTCCCAAGGGGTGAGCAGTAGAGTTCACATGGTTTATCTGAGGAGGGAAAGGGGAAGGTGGACACTGATGTAGGAAGGGATCTGTGGGCCGTGCAAGGGGCATGAGCCAAGCAGGGTGCAGGTTCCTGTGGGCGGTGGCTCAGAGGACGAGAGGTCAGTATGGAATAAAGGTCACAGAAGCCCAGCACGTGTTCCTCAGAGACTTACATCTGCCCCCCCCCCCCCCGGAACATTCTACACAGCAAATGGAGAAAGACATATGAGTGAGGGCTCTGGGGCCTTTTATTCACCTTATTCTCTTCATCCTTTACAAAGGTACAGTATTCCTTATCCTTAAGACATTAAAAATACCAGGTGAAACATCTTGCTGTGTGCTAACCTCTGAGTGAACTATGTATCAAGGGAGAGCCCGGGAGCTTCTCTTGTTGTGGGGGTGAGAAAGGGGGAGAAGGTCAATGAGAATGCCTCTGGGTAGGAAGGGGTGTGGGCCCTGTGGATGTCTCCACAGCAGTGGCCTCTGCTAAATGCTTTAGTGCTCCAGCAGCTGCTGCATAAAAGCTGCAGGGCTGTGATATGTGGCAAGAAGGTCCTGGAAGAAACTGAGCTGAAGCAAAATACAGAAACAAAGGGGCTTCTAGGACAACTTGTAAGAGCCATGTCACCAAACAGGATGGAAACCCCGGTTTCCACTGCTCTTAGAACCAAGTGAACTCCTAGAACATGACAAGCTCTCATGCCTCTGCCTAGACTGTTCCTTTGCCTGCCAATCCCTCCCTGCACAGAGTTTTCTGGAAGATTCTTACCACCCCAGGAGCTTCCACTCCACAGCTCTCTCATCTCATGCCATCTGTGATATGCAATCTCCATCTGTGCTTTGGATACACCTCCATCAAAGCCCTTAGCCATTATCCTATTGTCTTATAATTGTCTGAGCAACTTCCACATACAGAGGGATTTCTTATAAAGTGGGTTCCACTGCTAAAAGAGTTTGAAAGAGATGGGTTTTAATTATCTTTAGATTGAAGAACTGATGGTACCAGGAGACTTTAGGACAAGGGACTGAGATTTTTATCTCCTGTCCCAAGGCCAGGCCAAGGACCTGGCTGACAGAAGGACTTAGAAAATATTTTAATCTTTCCATATAAACTTTAGAATTAGTCTGTCTATATCTCCAAAATAACTTGCTGGGATTTCACTGAATCTATAGATCAAGTCAGGGGGAACTGACATCTTGACAATATTGATTCTTCCTATTCATGAACATGGAGTAGCTCCCCATTTAATTCTTTTAATTCATTCCTCACAGCTTCCCTCATATAGATCCTATACATATAGTGTTAGATTTCTATCTAAATATTCCATTTGGGGGGAGCTCATGTAAATGGTACTCTGTTTTTAATTTCAAACTCCTTTTGCTCCTTGCTGGTATACAGGAAATTGATTTTGCATTTATCTTATATCTTGCAACCCTGCTATAATCATTTACTAGTTCCAGGAGGTTTTTGGGTTTCTTTTTGGTTTTTGTTGTTGTTGTTTGTTGATTCTTTTGGATTTCCTACATGGAAGATCATATCATCGTCAAACAAAAGTAGTTTTATTTCTTCCTTCCCAATCTTTGTATTTTCAATTTCCTTGTCTTACTTCATTATCTAGGACTTCCAGTACAAGAAGAAATCCTTGCCTTGTTCTTGATCTTAGGAGAAAAACTTCGAGGTTATTTTTAAGTAAATAAATGGATTTTGTTCTACTCTATGTAACTATGAAAGAGGAATGCACCCTTTTCTCTCTCTCAGTCACCTAATTCTAATGACATTAATGTTATTATTTTGCAAAGAAACTCCCAGAGACAGAAACACCAACACTTTTGTGTTGCCTCTGTCAGGTCCTTTGTTTCTACTACTGGGTCATTTTCCAGTGGTCTTAGAAGAGCAAGGGCAGGGTAGAGAAAGGCTTCTGGAGTTGACTTGGCTTCAGAAGATCTTGGCATTCCAGCTGGACAGTTCTTGTCAAACCAAATGTCTTGTCTCACACAGGCTCTGGGGCCTTCATTATTGAATGACATTCACAAAACCACAAACATGTTCAGCAGCTTTCCATAGCTCCTCTCCCATGGAGCTCTGCTGACCAAGGGGCCCAGTGGGAAGTCTTGCCTTAAAACGCTAGAAAGAAGCTACAAAGGTTCAGTAAAAGTGATCAACTTGTTTGTTCCAGTTAGTTGTGGAGGTGGGGGGTGCTATGAAGAACAACTTCCCAGGTAAGTAATGATGCTTCAATGTTTAGTCATTCAAAAACAGCCTCTTGGTAACACAAGGCACTGTTTGGGCACTACTGGGAAAGAAAGATGAGTAGTGCATGCTTTTCAAGGCCCTTGTAGTCTAATGGACAGAGCAAATCCCTGATGAGGCAGACTGTGAAAATCCCCATGAAATGGGCCTGAGCTGTTGGAGGGCAGGGCATAAAGTGGAAGGAATGGCCTAATTCCCCACAGAGCAGGCTAGAGGCAGCTGTCTCTCCATTTGGACGGAATGACTCAGGAAGGCAGTCTGTGGAATAAGTATGTGAGACTAAAATGTAAACTGAGCTCAGGTTCTAGAAGGTTCATTTGACAAAATTTTTGAGGTGATCCTTGGGACCCCGAGGTTACCTATGAGCATCTTGGGGACCACTGGAAGAAAGTAGCACCATAGCTCCCAGTCTGGGTGGATGGAGTATCTTCTTCACCCATGGGGCTTCCTCTGTTTCACTGTGAAGGAAGGAAGGGTCCCCTGGCCCGAGCAGTTTGAAAACAATGGATTTTCATTACCTTTAAACTGAAATGCTGGAATAACTGAGCTTTGAAATGATTCATTCAACAGCAATACTAACGGTGATGATGGGGGTGATGTTGATAAATTCATAAATAACATTAATTATCTACCATGTAAAAGGTAGCATGCTAAGTAGTATCTATGCATTTCGGGTGGGTTTTGTCATCATTTCATCTTACAGAAGAGCAAGTGAGACTCAAACAAGGTGCCTGACTACCCAGAGTCCCCTGACAGGCAGGGGAAGACCCTAGTCTCTTTTTCCCAGCCTAGTTTTCTTTCTACCATCACTGTTTTCTTTCTGAACAGACAACACTAGTGGCCCAAGATACCAAGCGGCAAAATGGTCTTGCTGAAAGCAAACCACCAGTTTCATGAATGTTTCTGGCTTCTGAGTGCATAATCTTATTTGAGCAGAAATGGAAACGGGATATGGGTAGAAAAGTAGAGGGTCTTTTTTGGCAAGTTAGAAAGACCAGACTTGGAGGGGATGAAGTTTATTTGTCTGGGCTTTTTGTTATAAATGTCAGGAAAGTGGAGATTCCCAGATGGAGGGATTTTGGCCATGACCCCAGGCAAGAGGGTACACTCAACTCCACCTACACTGGACTCTCCCACCTACAGACACTGTCCTCCTTGGCTTAGACAGCTGGGACACCCAGACTCCGGAACAGAGTCCAAAGGTAATACTTCTTTCCTCTGCTCAGCTGAAACTCCATTCGTCTATCTCCTTTTCTGAGGTCTGCCCTCAGAATTTAGCACCTCTAGGAAAGTATAGCACTATCTCTCAAAGGGACTCAGGATAATCTTTATAAAATTTAAGGAGGAGTCCCTCAAAATTCTCTGAATACTCCCCTCTAAGATACCTTGGGTGGGCAATTAATCCCAGATAAATGAGGTGCTGTGATCACTTCTTCAATCTCATTATAGATATAGGTCTATTCAAATTGTCAATGTCTTCCTGTTTCAGTCTTGGCAGTTTACAGGTTTCTAGGAATGTATCCATCTCTTCTAGGTTGTTAAACATATTGGCATATAGTTGTTCATAGTAATTTTTGATGATTGTTTCTATTTCCTCGGTGTTAGTCGTGATCTTTCCCCTTTCATTCATAATTTTATTAATTTGGGTCTTCTCCCTTTTCTTTTAGATTAGTTTGGCCAATGGTTTATCGATCTTATTGATTCTTTCAAAGAACCAGCTTCTAGTTTCATTGATGCGTTCTACTGTATCTCTAGTTTCTGATTCATTCATCTCTGCTCTAATCCTTATTATTTCCCGTCTTGTGTGGGGGATTGGTTTAATTTTTTTGTGATTTTCCAGTTCTTTAAGGTGTACTGAGAGTTGATGTATTTGGGATTTTTCAATTTTTTTGAGTGAGGCTTGGATGGCTATGAATTTACCCCTTAGTACTGCCTTTGCAGTATCCCATAGGTTTTGGATCGATGAATCTTCATTCTCATTGGTTTCCATGAAGTGTTTCAGTTCTTCTTTGATTTCTTGGTTGATCCACATATTCTTGAGCAGGATCGTCTTTAGCTTCCAAGTGTTTGATTTTCTCCTGAACTTTTTATGGTGGTTAAGTTCCAGTTTCACGGCCTTGTGGTCAGAGAATATGCAGGGAATAATTTCAATCTTCTGGTATCAGTTGAGCCCTGATTTGTGACCTAGTATGTGGTCTATTCTGGAGAAAGTTCCATGTGCACTCGAGAAGAATGAGTATTCCGCTGTTTTAGGGTGGAATGTTCTGAATATATCTATGAGATCCATCTGGTCCAATGTGTCATTCAAGGCTCTTGATTCTTTGTTGATTTTCTGTTTAGA
This sequence comes from Spilogale gracilis, assembly GCA_004023965.1. Classification (NCBI taxonomy): domain Eukaryota; kingdom Metazoa; phylum Chordata; class Mammalia; order Carnivora; family Mephitidae; genus Spilogale; species Spilogale gracilis. The sequence continues at coordinate 26,268 of PITA01023602.1, forward strand.
TGATCTGTCCATTGGTGAGAGTGGTGTGTTAAGATCTCCTACAATTAATGTATTCGCATCAATATGATTCTTTATTTTGTTTAATAGTTGGCTTATGAGATTGAAGCAGTGATCAAAAACCTCCCCCAAAACAAGAGTCCAGGATCAGACGGATTCCCTAAGGAATTCTACCAAACATTCAAAGAAGAAATAACACCTATTCTCCTGAAGCTCTTTCAAAAAATAGAAACGGAAGAAAAACTTCCAGACTCTTTCTATGAAGCCAGCATCACTCTAATCCCCAAACCAGACAAAGACCCCATCAAAAAGGGAACTTCAGACCAATAACGCTGATGAATACGGATGCAAAGATTCTCAGCAAGATCCTTGCTAACAGGATCCAACAATACATTAAAAAGATTATCCACCATGACCAGGTGGGATTTATCCCAGGGATGCAAGGGTGGTTCAACACTTGCAAAACAATCACTGTGACAGAACAAATCAATAAGAGAAGAGAGAAGAACCACATGGTCCTCTCAATTGATGCAGAAAAGGCATTTGACAAAATACAACATCCGTTCCTGATCAAAACTCTTCAAAGTATAGGGATAGAGGGAACGTTTCTCAACCTCATAAAATCTATCTACGAAAAACCCACAGCGAATATCATTCTCAATGGGAAAAACTGACAGCCTTTCCTCTGAAATCAGGAACAAGGCAAGGATGCCCCCTTTCACCACTACTGTTCAACATAGTGTTAGAAGTCCTAGCAACAGCAATCAGACATCAGAAAGAAATAAAAGGTATCCATCTTGGCAAAGAGGAAGTCAAACTCTCTCTCTTTGCAGATGACATGATACTCTATGTGGAAAACCTAAAAGATTCTACCCCCAAACTACTAGAACTCATACAACAATTCGGTAATGTGGCAGGATACAAAATCAATGCACAGAAATCAGTTGCATTCTTATACACTAACAATGAAAAAATAGAAAGGGAAATCAGAGAATCGACTCCGTTTATTATAGCACCAAAAACTATAAGATACTTACGAATAAACCTAACCAAAGAAGTCAAGGATCTGTACTTGGGAACTACAGAACACTCATGAAAGAAATTGAAGAAGACACAAAAAGATGGAAGAGCATTCCATGCTCATGGATTGGAAGAATAAACATTGTCAAAATGTCTATACTGCCCAGAGCAATCTATACTTTCAAGGCCATTCCGATCAAAATTCCACCAACATTCTTCAAAACGTTGGAACAAACAATCCTAAAATTTATATTGAACCAAAAAAGACCCCGAATCGCTAAGGAATTGCTGAAGAAGAAAAGCAAAGCTGGGGGCATCTCATTATCTGACTTCAGGCTTTATTACAAAGCTGTGATTACCAAGACAGCAAGGTACTGGTACAAAAACAGAGAAATAGACCAATGGAACAGATTGGAGAGTCCAGATATGGACCCACAAATCTGTGGGCAAATTATCTTTGATAAAGCAGGAAAAAATATCCAGTGGAAAAAAGACAGTCTCTTCAATAAATGGTGCTGGGAAAATTGGCCAGCTATGTATAGAAGAATGAAATTAGACCATTCTCTTACACCACACACAAAGGCAAACTCGAAATGGATGAAAGACCTCAATGTGAGGCAGGAATCCATCAAAATCCTGGAAAAGAACATAGGCAGTA
>PITA01023603.1:0-27828 GCA_004023965.1 Spilogale gracilis
CTGAAGGAAACTTTCCCGTGGACACACCCCGACGAGGTTGGGCCACGCCGGGGCCTTCGGGTCTGGGGGAGTCTGGGTTCTGACCGCGTGGGAGCAGCCGCGTGAGAAGCAGCTCCTACTTTGAGTCTAGGCGCCCACGAACAGCGACCACGCGCGTGCTTCTGGAACACGAAAGGGAAATGAGCGCAGGGAGCTGGTGAGCGAGGCCTGCCGCCCCACGCGCGCACCCCGCCCGCGCTGGCTGTGTCGGGCCTGCGCTCCGCCGGGGGCTCAGGGAGTCAGTAGGAACTGGTCCTGCTCCGGGGGCTTCCTCACCCAGGTGCCCAACCCCGCCCTCTGGAAGGCCTCGAACAGCTGCTGCTTCACCGACTGGTAGGTGCGCGCCCCCCGCTTGGCCTCACAGTACACGGACGGCGTGTCTCCGTGGCGCGGGATCCGCGTGCTCAGCTGTGGGGCAGGAACAAGACAGGAAGTGAGCCCGGGGGCAGAGCTGCTGGGGCCTCCACGCAGAACAGGGCTCCGGCCGCCTTCCCCTCTCTCCTGCCCTGAGATGGAAAAGCCACCCGGCAGAGAGGAGCATGCCTGCCGTTCTCCCCCAAGGAGCCTCCTTAACTGGGTGTTCTCACCGCGCACAGTGACTGCCCTGCCGGGGACGCTGACCAGCTGGCTCCTGGTGGTCCCTTCCCAGGATGCACAGGCTGTCACGTCCCCCACCCTGGTCCATCTGACCCCAGGAAAGGGGGGACTGCCCCGGTGGGCTCGCTCCCGCCGGCGACCCTGGGACGCGCCCTGGATGCACCGGGGTTGCTGGCCAGGAGGCGAGCACCAGCAAACAGCATACACGTGTGACTTGCCTGCAGTAAACAGACAGGGCCGCGGTGGGGGTGGGGGTGGCGGGGACGTTTGTGCGCACCAACAGCATCGTGCCGGCGGGGATGGGGGCGTTGGAGTTCTCCCACCAACCAGCCGGGATCACAGTGGAACTGACCGTCCCCTCCGTCGGGTTTCCGGGCCAGGCCCAGGCAGGGCTCTGAGGCGAATGTAGCCAGGGAGCACCCCGTGGAGGCAGGGGTGCAGCGAGCGGAGCGGGAGGCCCGGATCCCCATGTGCTGGAGCAGGTGCAAGGGGCCGTTTTGTTTAGAAAGAGAATCAGTGGTGCTCTCTGCACGGGTCCCTGCAGTGTGTGCACAAGGGAAGGGTGGACGGTGCCTGGCATGGGCAGGGCGGCAGCAGAGGCCGTGTGCTCAGGACAGACCCGGGGCCCGTCGGTGCCTCGAGGCGGCACAGAGGTCGTGCAGGCCAACGGCCACACGCACAACGCCCAGGCTCCTCTGAGTTGCAAGAAATGCTTATCTTGAGGGTGGGTGTGTCTGTCTGGTCTCCTCGCTGGCTGCTGTGCCCCAGGAGCCCCCATCCTGTTCGGAGGTGTTGCTGGCTAAAGGCGGGCCGGCCCCAGCGGCTTCTGTGGGCTTGCGTGCTCCTGCTGCCTGTGCTTGTGTTCGGGTCTGCCGCACTCCGCTTTGGAAACAGGGAAGCCTAGACCTCAGCTTAAAACCTGGAAACGTAGTTACTATCCCTGCTTGTTGAGGAGGGAGCTCAGAACTGCCGTAGAAATGCACGGTTTTGGGGTCAGGAGAAGAGTTGTGACCGTGCGCCTGGCATTTGCTTGTGTTGTTTGGGGGAAACCACTCACTTTCCTTGTGTCTCAACTGGGAGTAATGGCATGGTCAGGAGCTTCGTCTAAACTTCCCTGACGGTGCTCTACGTGCAGCAGCCCGCGCTCTGCCTGCGAGACTTCTAGGGCCCCGGCTGCTGGCTGGGGACCCCGGGCACAGGGGCCGGGCTGAAGGAAACAGCGGGACTGTCTGTGGGCCCTGTGTCACCCTGGCTCAGACCAGTGTTGGCTTTCTGCCGGGAGCCGTACCTTTCCGTATAGCCTGGCCCACCGCACCGAGAACACGTGCTTGCAGAGCCTCGACGAGCCCCCGCAGCTCCTCTTCCCCGTGGTGCCGTCGATGATCTCCACGTCCGTGTTGCCCATCACCCAGTTCACGCTGAAGTGCGCAGACTTCCCCGGCTGGCGCGCCTCGGCGTGGCTCACTCCTGTCAAGAGAGAAGCCGCAGCAGCCCGGTATCAGGATTCCCGGCCCCAGCAGGACCCCCGAACCTGCCGCTGGCTGGTGGGAGACCTCGGCTGTGCGCTGCTGGCCGGCGCTCACACCCCGTGGGCGCTTTCACACGAGCTGGGACTTCTGGAAGCTGTTCAAGGGGCTTGTAATTTTGGGGAATGAGACTTAAAAAGCTAAAGTAAATGAGAGAGCTAAGAGTGTAGGCTAATGAGTCGAGCGATGGGATCCCGAAAGAGCAGCGGCTACCGAACTTTTGAGGCCCTTGCTGAAATGTGAACCTGAGGCCTTGTTTTAGGGTTACTGAGGATTTGAGGATGACAGTGGACCTTCAGGTCGATGGCGGGCCATCGTCCCTGCCCTGGGGGTGTGGCTTCTGACCTCTGCCTGGCCTGTCCACTGGGGGCCCCTGCTGGCTTTCCACCATGCCGCCCTGCAGCCGCTGCTCTGCCTGCCCTCCAGATGTGACCTCAGGGAAGGAATGTGGGTGCCGGTGGGTGGGAGGATAGGCCCCAACATCGAACCCCGGACTTCCTGGTGCAGCTCTGCACAGCCACTGGGCAGGGGAGGGTTCACCCCGCTGATGGTGACACTGGGATAGTGCGTTCATAGCCCTGGGTCTCTCCCAGCACCCCTGCCCCCCTGACCTCCTCCCTGAGCCAGCGTGGCTGGAGCACCCGTCCTCCAGGCCCACCTGCCCTCTCCGACCCGCGGAGGCATCCCCACCACCCCAGCGGGAGTGTGCTGAGGGTCCTCACTGGCGGCTCCCGGGTCGGGAGGGGGGCGGCTTTTGTGCACTGGGCTCGTGCCACCACCAGGCTGCGGGTCCCTGCAGAGCGGAGACACCGTGGTGTCGTCTTGGGGTCCTGCGGATGGGAGGGAGCGACCCCTGCGTCCAGGGGCAGCCCAGCACCCCAGGCCCCCCCGAGGGCAGCCGTCCCATCAGTGCCCAACGGCAAAGCTGCAGAGCCGGGGCCCCCTGGCTATCCCCACCAGACGGGCTCCCGCTGGCTGCACAGCTGCTGCGGCGGCAGCCTGACCCCGGACCGGGATCACCGGGCGACCTCCTCCCCGTGCACGGCCAGGGCTAGGCATCCTGGGCTCATTCCAGGCACTCAGCCCATTCCGTGCCTTGAAGCAACTCCCTGTGGCAGCTGCCCACATGGACAGCTGGGCAGGGGGACAGTCTGATATGCTGGCCACGAGGCGGCCCTGCTGGGCAGAGGGGGGAAGGACCAAGGTCAGGAGAGACCAGGCACAGAGAGAGGCGGGGTGGGGGGAGGGGGCATGCTGCTGCAGGCGGCGGTCCTCCCTCCTGCCCTGCGCCCTCCTCTCTCAGGCCCTCCCTCCCACGGGAGAGAATCTCTGAGGACGCACGGATGTCCGTGTTTGCACCTCCCTGGTCCGCTGTGTCCTCTCTGCCGTGGAAAGTGCCCGCTTTGCCGCCGACTCTGGCGCACAGATGCCTGCTTGGAGAGGCTCGGCCGCGGGCCTGGGGGGGTCCCCGGGCTCTGCACACGGACGCAGGCAGAGAGAAGAGGAGGCACTGGTTGCCGGACGGCCCTCCGACCGCGGAGGGCAGCTGCCACCTCGCCAGCCCCTGACCCACCTCCGTAGCGTGGGTCTAGTTGGCCGGTGTGTGTTGAGGCAGACGTGTGTGTGGGGGGAGGTGGCTTACGCTATGACTCACAGTGTAGAGACTGGATTTCCACGTGTAATGGCCCTGTGGACGACCACGTGTGACGGGGAATGAGATTTTGGGGCCGCCCGTGATCTTCGCGTCGCCGAGCCTCGGTGACCGGTGGAAATCGTGGGGCGAGATCCGCGTCGACTCAGGAATCCGAAGAGCCCGGGTCCCGCCTTTGCACTTGGTTTGCTCTGCCACCCGCTGTGCATTCCTCGCTGTGCTCTCAGTAGCGACGCAGCGTCTTGCTGGAGGCCCGCCTTTGTCACGGGAGGCGATGAGGGCCATCGCTGGTGTGTGGGGAGTCCCCCACGACCCGCCACGGCCCACTTGGAGTGCTGAGACGTTTCCCAGTTTCGTGATAAGTGTGCGGCCTGCCCCCTTCCTGCTGTCCCGGGCGCGGAGGCAGCAGCCCACACGTCGGGGTCAGAGTCCGTCCTTGGGCAGCAGGCTTGGCTTCCTGTGCATCGTCCCGTGCAGACACCTGCGGACTGTTGTTTACCCTTGGGGCTCCAGGCTGTAGGGGTCCCTCCCGCAGTCCTTTGCTTGGGAGGAAAGTTCCCAAAGCAACCCTGAGGAACAACGGATTTTCCCTTCCCTCCCTCCTTGCTCTCTCAGTCTCTCTGCTTCTGTTCCTGAATGCCCCACAGGCCGTGCCTTTGTGCTTACGTCGTCGCTGTGCGGCGGAGCACACGTGTGGCACCGTGATGAGTGACCGTCGTCTTCCCACAGGGACGCTGACTTGACCGTGCAGACCGGACGGCACGCCAGCACGAAGGTCATCTCACAGAAGGTCCCGTCTGCCTCAGCCCGCAGGACGCAGGGCTGTCTCGGTCCAGAGCCGAGCAAGGGGAACCCCTTGAGGCTGCACATGCCCACGGGCCAGTCACGCTGCCTGTCCTCAGGCGGGACGCGCGGGCCTGGGCGGACAGGAGGCTGTGGCCAGCACACGCAGCTCCTGCGGCTTGTGTCCGTTCGCCCGTGTTTCTGGACGGTGCGCTCGCGGCTCCTGCTGGGCCCACAGCCCCGGGGGCGACGCACTCCCGGGTGGGCCTTCAGCGGGCGTGTGAGGACGCTTGTTAGGTTCCTTCCAGGCTTCTCGCTCTCTTACTCACTCGTTTTGGCTCGAGGGAAACACTTGTTTCTGAGGAGCGTCCGCCGCAGGAGGGCAGCCCTGCACTGTGGGGACCTGCTCAGAAAGCGCAGTGTCCCGTTCTCGCCCCAGACCCCCAGCCTGACGTACCTCCTGGGGCGCATGGGAAAGTCCATCGTCCGATGTGCCCCCGTCCTCGTCACGGTTGAGGGAAGAGCTGCACGTCCTGGACGCCGAACGCAGGAGCCTGCGTCTGCTGTGCTCCAGGAATGGAAGAAGGTCCTCGTAAAAAATAGACACTGGGAACGCTCCGCCCTGTGTTCCAATGACCTTTGTTCAAGGTCACAGGGTCACTCGGCTGCAGGGACAGTGGACGCCTCATGTTTTTCACTGCGGAGCACCTGAGCCGGCACCTGCAGTCCTGGCGGAGCGACACCGGCCGGCGTGGGTGCTGGGACGCCTGCCTTGGCCGTCGCTGACAGAGGCCCAGGGTTGCGTTTTCAGGGCGGTTCCCGCCCGTACGCGTGTTGTCCTGTGGCCCGGTGCCAGTCTCCCAGGGCTGCAGCCGTCAAGTGCGAGCACATTTGCTGGCTTACAGAAAACCGTAAAATGGACTCCCTGCTCGCCGTGGAGGCCAGCAGGTGTTGGCGGCCCCGGGCCTCTGGCCTGCAGATGCGTCACGTCCGCCTCTGCCCGCTGTGTCTCTGTCTCTGTCTCCCTCCCTCAGCCTCTCTCTTCCACAGTGCATGTGGTGGGGTGTGCGACCCGTGGACATAGCTCAGGACACCTCTTCATCTCCTTTTCTTAATCATCGACAGGGACCCTTTTTCCAAATATGGTGATTTGCAGGTTTCAGGGATTAAGATCTGGTGTCTCGGGCGGCCTGTAGTCTGCCTACACTAGCATTATAGATTGTGAATTTGGAACTGGTCGCTGAACCCCGTGCACTGACCGTCTGGCGCCGCGGTTGGCGGGAGAGCGGGGCTCCCTGGGGCTGCAGCCACGGATGTGGACATCTCGGCCCGCGGCTGGGGAAGCCCAGCACGGCTGCTTTAGGGGGACGGTGAGCTCGGCCTCTGTCGGGAGGACCTCGGTTTGGAAACTAGCTGACAGAGCCCAGGACGGGATGAGAGAAAAGCTGTCCCTGAAAGGTGCTGCGGCCAGCGGGAACCAGGCCATGGCCGCTCTTCCTTGTGATTTTGTAGTAGTTATTCCCGCCGTTCTGAGGGAAGCCTAGTCTCCCCAAACACCTTCCCCATCAGACCCAGCTCGTCTGTGGACCACACCACACGGTCGCTCATCCTTGCTGGAACGTTCTAGACAAGGCTTGTATTTCAGAGAAGATATGGGGGAGACGAAGGTCTTCAGCAGCCGTCAACTCACGTAGTCCGCTACCGTGTCACATACACAGAAGCATCTCCATGAAGATCACCACCACTAGGACCAGGACCACTGCCGCCGCCACCTATGCACGGCTCCCGTGACCGCGAGGACCGCTGCTGGCTCCCGTGACCACGGGGCCCACCGCCACCGCCATGGCTCCCGTGACCGCGAGGACCGCTGCTGGCTCCCGTGACCACGGGGCCCACCGCCACCGCCATGGCTCCCGTGACCGCGAGGCCCACTGCTGGCTCCCGTGACCGCGAGGCCCACCGCCACCGCCATGGCTCCTGTGACCGCGAGGCCCGCTGCTGGCTCCCGTGACCAAGAGCAAGGGGAGCGAAGCCATCATTCATCTGTGCAAGTGAGTTTCGTAACGGCTTATCTAGCTATGAAAAGATGCCTTATTTTGCAAAAGCCCTCGCACACTTTTTTTTAGAAAGCAGTATATAAGACATTATAGCGTTTCTTTAGATAGCTCGTGGGCCCAAAGTATTTAAAATTTCACTAACTTTCTTCAAATTAAGGGTACACAGGACATTCAGGAATATGAGTCTTATAAGAAGTGAGGCAAATCTGCATCTGGGGGCAGCACTGTGTTCGACGTTGTGAGATGGACGTTTCAGCAGAGCCCTCGGGCGGCAGGCGGGGGTAGGGGAGGCCGGCTGGGTTCTGTGCTCTGCCGCACAGCCCTTGTGTTGTCCCTCACACACGCACACACCACACACTTCTGACGGGAGCGGGGCTAGGACGTGCTGACATGGACTCCCAGATTTGGAGTAGCTAACTAATAAGGCCGTATTAGTGTCAGCTTATTCGTTTCCATTAGCACGAACGTCATTATAATTGACTGTAATTTGATCGCTGTTGTCTTAAGAGAGCACCTCTCAGGGCGACTGTGTGGAAGGTGGTAGAGTGTGGAGATGGTGAGTGAGGACGGGCTTAGCTCTGTCTGCCGCGAGACGCTGATCGGGAGTTCTGTGGGTTCCTACAAGCCGGGGACATACAGTGTGGGAAGGACTGGGCTGAGGGGGCCCCCCAGCTCATCGGACCAGGCCCTGGGGTGGTGGCTGTTGTGGCGGAGAGCCAGGGTGCAGGGCGTGTGTGCCGTGTGAGGGAAGGCGCTGGGGACACCTGCTTGGGAGGCGGGAGCTCCTCCTGCAAAGACAGTTTTCCCCGCTGGCTTTCCGGAGGGATTTCCTTCCCAGAGTCGATAGGAACGTGGCCTCATCGTGAATATAAATGATTGCCCTTAAAGTGCTTGGGCTCACAGGACAGCTCCAAAAGGGGTGAAGCTTCCTCTGCGGCAGGAAAAATCTGAATATTTTATTTTATAACCTGATAGTGAAGTGGTCCTTAGTTCCTATAAAGATTGTCATTACTTTGAAAGGTGTGGGATAAGGGGACGTTGGCAGAATATGGTCATGTTTTCTTCATGTTATGCGTGTTGCACTGCTACAGTACCCAAACTGCAGGAATAAGCCAAGTTTTATAGTGGATAAAAACGGGGTTTCTTCAGCTCAGGTCATGATGTCAGGGTCCCGGGATCGAGCCCCCCATGGGGCTCCCTGCTCGGCGGGAAGCCTGCTTCTCCCTCTCTCGCTCCCCCTGCTTGTGTTCCCTCTCTGGCTGTGTTTCTCTCTGCCAAATAAATACATAAAATCTTTTAAAAAATGGGCCTAACATCATCACACATTAGTCTGCTTTATGCATTTGGGGTTATTTTCCTTTTGCCCAAACAGCACAGTTGATGTCGTCTCGGGGGCGAGTGTGCTGGGCCTTCGTGAGCTCTGTTGTGTCTGCCTGGACTGCTGTCTTGGCCTCGTTTTAATTTTTAAATTTCCATTTGATTTTTACGAACCTTCATTTATTGTTGTAGAGAGTGTGTGCACATGCACAATGGGGGAGGGGCGGAGGGGGAGGGAGAGGGGATCCCAAGCAGGCAGTACACCCAGCGCGGAGCCCAGCGCGGAGCTCAACCCACGACCCTGGCAGCACCACTAGAGCCGAAATCAGGAGTTGGGTGCTCAACCAGCGGGGCCGCCCCGGGGCCCCTCGCCCCCGTTTTTAAAGGATACTTTTGCTGGGTCTAGGATTTTAAGTTCTCTATTGGCTTCTTAGAGATACTCCTTTATTGTCTCTTATCTTCCAGCATTCGGGGCGAGCCTGATTCGGGTCCTCTGGAGCTGCTCTTTTAGGTCCTGCCTTTTAGGGTTTGTTGTGTCTTTTTGTCTGGTAGCCATTTTCCTGCGGGAGGAGGATTTAAGAACATTCTTCCTGGGCCACACTGTGCCCCTCAGGGGGAATGACTGGTCACTCTGCGTCCTCCCCCGCGGGAATGACTGGTCACTCTGCGTCCTCCCCCGCGGGAATGACTGGTCACTCTGCGTCCTCCCCCGCGGGAATGACTGGTCACTCTGCGTCCTCCCCCGCGGGAATGACTGGTCACTCTGCGTCCTCCCCCGCGGGAATGGTCACTCTGCGTCCTCCCCCGCGGGAATGACTGGTCACTCTGCGTCCTCCCCTGCGGGAATGACTGGTCACTCTGCGTCCTCCCCCGCGGGAATGACTGGTCACTCTGCGTCCTCCCCCGCGCACCTGCTCTGCTCCACGTTACATCGTGGGTCCGTCAGACCTCACTCCGTCTCCGGCCGCCTTGTGTTCTCACCGTGGGCGCTTGCTTCCACATGTTCGCCTGGCTGGCCCATGGTGCCCCGGCGCTTCGTCAGGCACGAGCTGGACATCGCTGGGCGGGGGCTTTCAGGCGTGAGGGACGTCTCCATCGGTGCGTGTGGAGGAGAGAGGCGACCCTCCACGTGCGGGGGCCTCGTACGATCAGCTGCTGGCTGGGGGAGCAGCGACCATGGGCCCTGAACAGGAGGGAGTTCTGCCTCCAGGCCTGGCCTGGACAGGGCTGCAGCGTGGTCTCCCGCTGGACCTCCAGCCCGCCGACGTCAGGCCGGCCAGCCCCGCTGCATCTCCTTCCTGTCAGGACCGCGAGTCTTCCTGGTTGGTCCTACTCGCTGGAGAACCCCGACCAACACACCTTCTTTCTTTCTTGTGCTGCATTCTGTGTGCTTTCTTCAGGGGGACGCTCCAATTTACTGATTCTCTTCTCGGCTCTGTTTATTTTATTTTTTAAATCATTTTTAAAGAGACTTCATTTATTTGTTTGAGAAAGAGAGTGAGTTCAGAAGCTGGGGAGCAGAGGGTAAAGCCAAGGAGAAGCAGTCTCTCTGCTCAGCAGGGACCCAGACGTGGGGCTCCATCCCAGGACCCCGGGATCATGGCCTGAGCTGACGGCAGCGGTTTGACCCGCTGAGCCACCCCCGGGCCCATGGTGGTCAAATTCTTTTGTGCAACTGTTGCTTAGAATCGTGGTAGGAATTATGTGTGACTTAACAATATACGTACAACAAGTATTTTTGAAAGAACTCCTCAGAAAACTAAAACAAGGTTTTTCTATAATTTTAAATTTGTAATAAGCTATGTATAAGCTATGTAAAAAGCCATCTAATTTGCATAGGGAAATCATTGCTAATTTATGGAAATGTCTTATTAAATATTTTTTTGTTCAATCTAAAATTTTGATCTTCATGCAAAGATGTTGGGATTGTCCTTAGATTATTCTAGCAAGACTTACAATGATTTTTTTCTACCAAAAATTCCTTTAAGGGAACAACAGATAAATTTCTACTTCTAACAACTCCAAGACAGAGGAGCTGCTCAGATGTATTTTTAAGGTCATGTGTTTATCCTAAACATTTATGAAAAATTTATAGGTTATTCTGTAATAAACCTGTGCTTCCTTTATTTTTATTTTTTCAAGATTTTATTTGTCTTTTGAGAGAGAGAGAATATGAGTTGGGGGTGAGGGCAGAGGGAGAGGGAGAAGCAGGCTCCCCTTGAGCAGGGAGCCTGATGTGGGGCTTGATCCCAGGACCCTGAGATTATGACCTGAGCTGAAGGCAGATGTTTAATGGACTGAGTCCCCAGGCTCCCCGGTGGTTATTTTAATGTAAAAATAATAGTGCATATTAGTTACCATCTGCATGAAAACAATCTTTGCTCCTACCCCACTGGGTTGTTTTGCAAGATACTATTAATGATCATTAACTTCAGAAATTTCTCCTGAATTAGAGAGGCTTAGCTCTCCATATCGGATTCTACAGTTTACTGTGATAATACTCTGGAGATTGGAATTTAAGGAAATGTGGACACACATGGCGACAGACCTCCCTCCCCACCCCACCCGCCCTGCTGCCTGAGGAGACGGGTCTCGAGTGTCGTCAGTAGGTGGCTTCGGGCGGCATCCGTGCGTCCTCGTGGAGTCTGCACAGCTCTGACCCACCGGGAGCCGTTTCTCCTCCTCCGGGAAGAGGCGTGCTGGGGCTCTGCTCATCCGTCCTGCGACTCCGGTCATGGCGAGTAAGCCCGGGTCCGAGACAGCTCAGGGCTCTCACATCCCATTGCCTGGGCCCAGGCCTTGGACCTCGTGCTCGTCGCCAGGACCTTGCCGCGTGGATTGAGATCCATTAAATATGCTGCTTGTGGGAACAGAGTTGTGTATCCTGCCCACATCTCTCCTTTTCCTGATGAAGAGAAAGAAAACTTGCCCCGAGGTCGGAAGTGCACCCAAGAGAAGCCTCTCCGAGGCAGGACAGCCTGATTCACTATTTCACTGAATGGTTTTGTCAAAAGATGAGTATTTGGAGCATAGATTTTTGTTATTAATGATCAGCGTCCCCTTTTTGCCGTAGCGTCAGACATACCGAGAAAGACCACAGGCATGGCCCTCCAGGGGAGCGGCTCTCATGCAGCGATGGCAGGTGCCGGCGGCTCGGGGCGCCCGGCCGCCGCGGTGTCCGGAGTGCTTCAGGATCTCTCTGGAGGACAGTAATACGCATCCTACAACTGTGTCAATAAGGGATCTTTCTCAGCTTGGCTGCTGCTTATTGACCCAGAGCTGATGGAGCCCCGCTAAACGGCGGGGCTCCTCTGAGTACGCGGGCTTCATTCTCAGGCAATCTTGCAAACTGACCTTGAGGGAATCTGCAAGCAGATTTCGTGGGCTTGTTTTGAGTGTGCTTTTCATGACCATCCTTATACAAGATCTCCCAGTCTCTTCTTTTGTCGCAAAAAATTCTGATGATTTCTTTTCTGAATCTGTGCGATTGGTTTCTGAATGCCCGCGACGGGCACAGCAGTTCCTGCTGCTGGGAGCGTGTGCTGAGACGCCGCGGCCTCGGACCGTGCGCCTCTCTCCAATGACAAAGCGGTATTTTCAGTATGGGCCGAAGTGTCTAGTCCGATAGGCAGGGGTGAGTGTCGCTGGGGGCAGGCGGTCGTGCAGGGGCGCTGTGCCTTCCGCGACACTGCTCCACGACTTCACGTGTTCTGAATTTCTTTTTTTTTTTTTAATCACTGCTTTTACACTTAATGATTCCAAATTTCTGTTTTTATCTGTTTACGTGTTCCTGGTTGAACACAGAACTTTTAGACAGCTTTGCAGGCGGCAATGTGTGGTCCCTGAAGGCTGGACGAAAACCAGCCTCCTTGTGGGGAAGGTGCCCTGCGACCCGCCCCCAACACATGGGGGCTCCCGCAGGTTGAATGTAGGGACTGAAGAACCTGACCAAGGTTTGGGGGGCACCCGAGTTGGGGACGTCTGATCAGTACCGAACCGGTAGTAGGATGTTGAGGTCCGCTCAGAGCTGTGTCGGCTGATGGGCCGTAAGGAGTTAAGTATTCTTGGGGAGCCTGGGGGTTCAGTGGTTCAGCGTCTGCCTGCGACTCAGGTCACAGTCCTGGGATCCGGAGATCGAGCCCGCATCAGGCTCCCTGCTCAGCGGGAAGTCTGCTTCCCCCTCCCACTCCCCCTGCTCAAGTTCGCTCTATCTCTTTCAAATAAATAAAATCTTTAAAAAAGTTTTTTTTTTTTTTGCCATTTTGAGGGAAAAAGGAAAAATGAAAGAGGTTGAAACTGAGTCAAAGTAATATTTCATCAGAATCCCTAAAATTGCCAACTGCTTAAAAAAATGTAATTGTATAAACTTTGCGTTTGAGGTAAATGTTTGTGGTGACAGCTGACGAGCTGGTGGTGAGAGCCGCAGGCCTGGGGTCAGTCTGAGCCTCTCCTTCTCCTACGCCGCTGTCTGTGGGACGTACATTCTGTCCCCTGTCAGCTAGTCCTGTTTTGCGTTACTAGTTTTTATGGGATTAGGGATATGGACGGCGGTTAAATGGTCTCACAGGCTATGGGATGCGGTGTGCCGGGCCGAGAGAGCTTAGCTGTGTCATCGAGCTGAGTTCGAATCCTTGCCCCCCGTCGCTAGACAGCAAGTGCGTCTCGAGGAGTTTATCCCCACATCTGTGACACCATCTTAGTGCCGCTGAGAAGGACAGGTGGCCAGTGGTACGTCCGCGCCGTAGCTGGTGCCGTCGTTCTTAGGAAGAGATGCGGGTGCCGAGTCCTCGCTGCACCATGAGGACCTCCCGCCCCCCGCACGACCACCGCAGCCCCGGGCCCAGGGACGCTGCAACACGGGGCCTGGGGCTGCGGCCAAAGGCAGCAGTTTGAGCGAGGATGGTGGTGAGGAGATCCTGCCTTCCGGCTTGTCGTCTCGGCCCCTGGGACGGTGGCGAGGGGCTGCCCCCTCCACGACGGAGCGGCCCTGTGGACGGCACTGTTCGGAGTTCTCGGACAGACCCTGTGGCCCTGTCACAGGCCTTGCGGAGGCTCTAAGTCCCCTCCCGACACACACGAGGCCCCTGGACTTAACCTGGTCCCAGGGATGTGAGGACGGCTGACGCAGGCTGACCCTGCCTGCTTTCAGACCCACTGTCCTCCCGCGGCAGCAGAGAGATCGGGGGTCCCGGGAACTGGACCTCACGGATAAAGGAAGCCTGCGCTGTGTCACAGTGGGGCACTGGGGGTTGTCCAGCCCGGCTGGGAGGGCCGTGTGCCGTCCCTGAGCTCGCACGTTCTTCCCAGAGCAGCAGAGTCGGGAGCCTGTCAGGGAACACATGTGGAGGGAGGTGTCTCCTTCAACGCTTGCTCAGTTGTTCTAACTCCCCTTCCCACGTGGCACTCCAACACCCTGATTTTATAATTTAGAACACTTTCGGAATCCTGGGAATAAACCCTAGGCCCCGGTCTGAACGGCGACACCCAATACCTCCTTTATTTTCCTGTCTCTCTCATGTGACCTCAGACGGAAGCCGGCCAGCCTGCTCCCTCCCCGGGGTGGGGCGGCCTCAGCAGTGCCCTCAGGGAGCTGTCCTGCCCGAGCAAGGCACGCTTTCCTCCAGGCCTCTCGGGAGGCTCATTCTCAGGAACCACAACGGGTCTGCGATGTGGAGACCAGGGGTCGCCATCGGCATTCCCCTCCAAAGTGCCGAGATCAGGACTCGATCCTTCCAGGGTACAGAATGCGACGGAGTCCAAAGCGCTTCCTGGCCATGTGAGTGTTGATCTTACAAGCAGCTGTGGTGGCCAACCCCTAGGCCGCCCCCCTTCTGCGGCGGGGACACTGAGGCTCCGCAGGCCTGGTGCTGCAGACACAGGCAGCGTGGCGAGCCAGGATCAGACAGGCTCCGTGCCGGCTGGATTTCCTTGTTGCCTCTGAGATGTGCCTCCTGGATGCCTCGTGCAGGGAGGGCACGGGGACCCCGAGTCCCGCAGCCGCTCGGGCAGCGGTGGGCCGGCCCTGCTCACCCTCGCCGTTACTGCTTCCGACACCCCGCCCTCCGTCAGAGACGCCTCCCGCGGAGCCAAGTGGGACGGGTGAGCCGTCCTGGTGGACACGTGCGTGGCGGGATGCCGTGCTGTGGTCGTGGGCCGCGTCCCGCTCCGCGCCTACCTCACGGTGCTCCCCGGTCCTCCGCTGGGGATGCACAGCGCCCTTCCTCTGCCTTACAGGGTCGGGTCACTGTGACTTTGCTCGCTACGTCTTAGGTGGCCAGTGGCCAACATGGGTAAACGCGGCCCGGGTTAGGGCACGTGGGGCCGGCCGGTGGGAGGGCGCTAGGCATGTGTCCCGGGGCACGGAGTTTTCTTACCGCTGAGGAGGGGCCGGTTGTGCCGGTACGCGGTGGGCAGCTGACCGATGTCCTCGGTGCGGTGGCTCATGACCCGGGAGAGGTGGCCGGTGTGGCGCAGGCTGCCCACGATGATGCTGTGCAGGTACACGGGCTCGATGAAGTGGCAGAGCAGCGCGCCCTGCAGCCCCAACACGTTCCACCTGCAGGGAGACGGTGTGAGTGCGCAGGGTTCCCCTCCTGGGCCCCGTCCCCCCGCAGGGCCCCTGTCCGCTCGCCGTCCCGCCCCCGCGCCCCTGTGTGAGTGCGGGGCTCGCCGTACCCCGCCCTGTGCCCCTGTGTGAGTGCGGGGCTCGCCGCACCCCGAGGCAGCCCCCCCTCACAGGGCCCCGGCCGCGTGTCGCCCCACCAAGCAGGCCGAGGCCCGAGCTCCCTTGGCTCTGACGACCGCGGCTGGCAGGGGCTCTGATTTTAATGGACGAAAATGAGTTGTTAGATGGAGTGGAAGCTATAGATTCTCTCAGGGACCTGAAATTAAAAAAAAAAAAGAAAACGACACTGTCTCCAAGTGAATCTGAATTTTCCTTTAGGTTAGTGGCAAATACCAGAAATGGAGTTTGTTTATTTTAGTTTCTGGCAAAATATTTTCTTCTCCTCTTGTCCTCTCGTCCTCAGCAGTCAGAGTGACCAGTTGGGTCGTTAAATGACCTCGGTGAATGACCCTGTTATGCTCTGGGGAGGATTTCGATTGTAGAAGCCCAGATGAGACACGAAGGACGAGGCTGTCCTTCTCTGAAATCAGTGACACCCTGGGCAAGTGTTCCTGCTTCTGCAAGCAAAGGCGACGGCAGCATTTTGAGATTTCCCCTGAACGTGGATGGTACGAGGTTACAGGCACCTGTTTGAGGCAACATTTCATGGTTTCCGCTGTAAATAACGGGTTTAAAACCCAGCCTCCATCAGCCGCGAACATTATGCAGCTAATTTCTTACATCATTGTTCTTTTCATTAATTAACATTTCTCCGCTGTTAGAGCAATTATGGTGGCACCTCCATGCCGCACATTTCTTTTCATGATTAATAAGGAGTCGTTATATTTCCCTTTCCTGAAGCAGTCAATTAACGCAGAACCCTTCCCATTAATCACCGAATGGTGAAGACCGGCCTGCCCTACCTGGGGAGCAGTCTGCTCCGGGAGCCCGGGACACTGATTGCTTTAACAGGTTCTCTTTAAATTTTATTCCAAAAACACAAGCAATTTAGCTGGCGATATTAATTTGCCTCTGAAGCATTGCGGTGAATTAGAGACATGTTTTAATCTCATGCAAGAAAAGGCAGCCATCTGGCGGCGAGAATCGAGAGAGCGAGCCTCCTCCTCTCTCCGCAAACACAGGTCATTAAAGTAATGTGTTCATCTACATAAAACTCAAATGGAATATAAAAGGTAATATTTATATACAAACAGTTTAGTCCTACAATTTAAACAGTCATTGGTTTTATGAAACATTTACTTTAGTCTATCAGATTTGCATAAGTTCACTTCAAAAAATAATTGTGGTCATTTCTGTAAGTCACATCATTTCTTTCAGAACGGGCTGAAACGGCCGTCCTTTGGAAATTTATATGTATACATATACGATTTTACCAAAATTTGGTAAATTATGTGAATTTACCATTCTGTCAATGAGTTTTGATGGAGCGGACTTTCTGAAAGCGACACGAGAACTTCTCAGTGATGGTAGGGAGCCGTCGCTGGGCAGCACCCCTCTGTCCAGACTTCCGCTCCGACAGGCCGACCGGGGTGCTCGGGAGGCTGCCCTTCCTCACTTCCATGGATGAAGTACAGAATTTCAGCCCATTCCTGGAGAGGGTTTTGTTTTTTGTTTTTGTTTTGCTATGTGAGCTTTTCATGGAAGGAACACCGATGTTTTTGAGTGGTGACGGAGGAATTGGGTTCCTTGCCTTAAATCTGAGACCAGTATTTCCAGGCAGTGCCGGAAAAGTGAGGAAAACTCCAGTGAAGTTGCTTCATTTAGTATTTCAGATGCCTCCCTTTTGGATTGGAAGCTCCTGGAAAAGAATGCCAAGAAGAGAAGAGCAAGTTTAGCCGTAAGTCTCTCTCCCTGTGAAAGTTTTCGGGATTTGTTTTTAAGTGTACGCCGTATTCCCGAGCTGCCTGGAGGTACGGATGAGCTCAGGGACTCCTGCAGCAGAAGTCACCAACGCCGTCATCCTGTAGGGACGGTGCCGGGTCAGTGGCGACGGCCAGGGGCTCTGCGAGGTCGGCAGCCCATGTGTGTCCTTTCTCTGACTAGCAGTGGAGTCGGAATTAAAGCAGAGAAATGGACATTTCCCCCACTGATAACAAAGCACTCGCCTCCCGTGGGCCAAGTCTTGAGCGATGACATTAGTATTCCCACAAGGCACAGTGCTGCCCTTAGACCATCCAGGCGCGGGATTTCAGCAGGACTCCTGGAACGTGTTTGAGTGGTTCTGATTGTCGGGGATGGTGCTCGAACCTCCCCTCCCACAACTCCGCCGAGGCTGGCTTCCACCGGCGGCGGCGACATCCGATTCTGTGGCATTGTCTAGAAACAACTTCTATATCTGGCTTCCTCTTAATAACCTATACAATAAAGAGAAAATCAACCTTCTCCTTGTCTTGCTGTAGGAGTTTGAACGTACTCGGCTGACATGATCAATAAAATCAGATGTCCTTCCTGAATATAAAAGGGAATTCTCGGCGTTCTGGCTTGGATGGAATCACCTCTCCTTTTCCTCAAACAGCTGATAGTTCTGCGATGTTGACAGAGAACAAAATCCCATGTCTGGTTTTCAATATCGATAATCCCTCAATAAATATATTTCTGTCTGCTTGTCAGTCACGGAAATACCAAAGATAAGTGGAGGAGAGGTCTTGGAGAAAAGCTGCCTTTCTTTAGCCGAGAGGTGCCGTCTCGGGGCTCAGTGTGAATCTTGGCCTCTAGGAATCAGCACAAACAGTCACAGGGAGGAGCCCTCCCTCCGGGGCCCCCAGCAGCGGGCCCCAGCACGTGAGACCGAAGACGGTGGTTGCTGTTGTGTATTTAGACAGCGGGGTTCTTGCCACCTTGTTGTGACTCTTCAGGGTGACGGAACTCTGCTGAACTCCAGTGAAGTCTGTGCTACAGTCTTCGAGCCCCTCCAAAATATATGATTACTCGGCATAAAAACAGACACCTAAATCAATGGAACAAAACAGCCCGGAAATAAACCCATGCTTTTATGGTCAGTTAATGTACAAGGGATCTGAGAATACACAATGGGGCAAGGACAGTCTCTTTAACAAATGGTGCTGGGAGAACTGGGCAAGCCACATGCAGAAGAATGAAACCGACCTCTTTCTCACTCCATATGCAAAAATAAACTTGACACGGATTAAAGACTTGAATGTAAGAGCGCTAACTTGGATGAACCTTGAGGGTGTTATCCTAAGGGAAACAAGTCCGAGGGGGAAAGACAAATGCTGTATGACCTGACTTCTAAGTGAAATACAGCAAAGCTCAACTCGTAGAGACGGGGGCTGAAGGCTTGGGGAGGTAGGGAGATGTTGGTTAAAGCACAGGAGCTGTCAGTTATCACATAAAGCCGTTTGGGGATTGAGTTATAGAGTGGAGACTATGTTTAATACTCTATTACATACTTGAAGATTGCTAAGAGGAGATCTTGAAGGTTCTCACTGCAACAAAGACATGGTAGCTCTGTGATGCGCTGACGTTTCGGTGGCCATCGTGTCGCGGCCTGTAAACTGTATCACGAGCACTTCCTGCCCCTTAAACTTACAGAACGCTCCAGCTCGGTCACATTTCCGGGGCCTTCGCAAACAGAAGAGGAGCAGACCGTTACCGCTCTCACTCGGGAATGCCACTGCTGCCGATGGGCCCCGCGGGTGTACTCCCAGGAAAATGGCGGGACGCATGTACCAGCGGATTCATTACACAGTTGTTTGCTATTGCAAAGCCCACAAAACAAGCGAAAAGCCTGGAATCATCTAACGGCCTCTTAGTAGGGACTGGTTAAATAAATTCTGGTCCGTTTGAGGAAGAGCTTGGATACGCTGTCGCAGCCGGCCTGACGGCTGGGGACACGGGGACCTTCCATCCGCACGCTGTCTCTCCTGACCGCTCTCGGGCCGGCCCCCTCTGCTCGCTCCCCTCGGAGGCCGTGAGCCAGTCGAGTCAGGGCACCCCCCGTTGTCCTGGACGGCATGGGTGCTGTCCCCCTGCCCTCACTCACCCCACCACCCCCTTTGGGCTCCCAGGCAAGCAGCGCAGGAAGGGGAGCCCCGTCTGAGCCCACAGCCTGGCTGCGCTCCCAATGGGCGGCTGACAGCCGCTGGCCCGCGAGTGAGCATGCCGTCCGGAGAGCCGCCCGAGCGGGTGCCGTGTGCAGCCCGGAGGAGACGCCAGGGCACGGCCCGCACACACGGAAGGTTGGCACGCAGAGCACATCGTTGCCGGCCACTCTGTGTCGGGACGGTCGGTACCGACAGTGGACAGTGGTCATGGGGTCCACTGCCTGCTCCGAGGGGCCCTCTGGCTACTGGTAACTCCTCAGGACGTCGGTGTATGTCACGGCCATCAGCGTCCCCTGGACATGGGCGGTCAGTGCAGAGCCGGGGCCCCGGTGCCCTGGTGGTCTGGTTGGGGTCAGGACCATGTCCTGCTGCTTCGGGCTGTTTTCAGCTGAAAGAAATGACTTCCGCTTCACACAGCGTGTCGTGTCTGTTCTCCGGAACCCTCCTGGGCAGTGTCCTCTTTCCACCCGGCGTTCCTGTCTGCATTCACCCCTGACAGAGTCATCGTGGCAGCACCCTCGCCAGACTGAGAGCAACGCGCTGACGTGGTCGTCCGACCGTGTCTCCCCCTTGTTGGGCCGCCGTTCCTAGGACGCGTGGGGCTTCTGGTGCTGCAGGGGGCCCTGGCGGGCTCCCCTGAGGGGCTGCACTCGGCATTTGCTTCCTGGGGACAAGCATCACATGTAGTCTGGGGAACACCCTTTGTTCCTTTTGTGAAGATGGAAACCGTGAGGTAGAGCTCCGACTCCCGTGTGTGCACCCAGACCTGCCCTCGGGGCTGTCTCTTCTCCGGTCCTGCCACGCGGTCCCCTTCCCCCGGCCCTGTCTCCAGGACCCCCACGTCCCGCTGACACTGGGCCGTCCGTGAGATGTCGGACCCCTTTGCTTCCCTTGGACCGAGGTCTCGTCTCCTGCGGGGCCAAGCTGGTCTGCAGATGGTTTTGCAGAACCTGCGCTTCCCAGCTGCTGTGGAGTCTGGGTCTGGGCGGCGGGGTGCCACTCAGATCTGTGTTGCTTCAGGAACAAGAAACGAGGCACCAGATACGCCGAGTGTTTGTACCTGCTCCGTGTTCCCGGAGTCATCACGGGGGTTCCGTGAGACTGGGTGCGGGAGCCTGCCGCCGAGTCCCTGGTACAGGAGGCGTAGCAGGTTGGCGAACGAGCATCCCGAGGCGGGGGTTAGGAAGGACCTCTTTTAAAGGATCTGTATTTTGAGAATGGAAAATGAGCGACACTCCCACCTGCGTTCCGCAGAGCTGGTCCCATTCAAGCAGAGGACGGCCAGCGGGAGGTCGGGGGCCGGCGGCGGGGAGGTGGGCGGCGCAGCCCACGGCTGCAGTGGGAAGGGGAAAGTCACACCGTCTGAGATCCGCGTTTAGAAGTCAGACAGTGCCTCACTCCCCAGAGAACAGCTATAATTCTTTATAGTTCATTTTTATGGAGAAAGTTTTAATCTGTTCATTTAAAGACACATTGCGATCAATAATCAAGCTCAGGTACTTAAAATTAGAAACCATATCTAAAGGAACATTAGTTCCAGAAGATTTAGATTTTTATGTGCCACTCAAGTTTGATTCTTGCCGGCAAAGGCGAACGCACGGCTCTGGTTCCCCTCCCTCCAGGAGACCGTGTTCGCCCTGGGAGAGCAGATGGGCGTCCCCTGGTGGGAGACGCAGAGCCCGCGTTCGGGAGCGTGCGCCGCCCAGCCCCGTGGCCCGTGGCCCCCCTGTGTGCTGGAGCTCTGCACCTGTGCTGTTCCCTCTCTCGGCAGAGAAGTCGGGGTGCTCGTTGGCGCGCTGAAGGCCGCCGTCACGGACGCCGGGGCCGGGGGTGCGGGTGCTTGCGCCGTGGGACTCGACTTCACTCTGACTTTATCTGGCTCCGTGATTTTCGGACCCCGCACGAGCTGGGCTGAGTGTGTACCACCCCTCACCTGGTTGTGTGGGTCTCCCGGGGTCGCGACGGCATGCGCCACAAGTTGGGGGCTGGAGACGGTAGCCGTGAATTTGCTCACGGCCCCACAGGCCAGAGTCTGGGGTCCAGGTGTGGGCAGGGCTGGGCTGCGTCCAGAGGCTCTGGGGAGGCTGGAGCAGGCCCTGGCTGATGCTCGGGGGGCTGCTGGCCGCCCCTGGTGTTCTGCCGCATGTAGACACGTCCTCTTCGTGTCCCCAGGTCCCCTCTTACGAGGACACGTGAGGCTGAACTCGGAGCCACGCGGAATCCTCCCTCACGCTTGCTGAGTGCCAACACGTGAGGGCCCCTTTGCAGGCTCTGGCTGTGAGGACGCGGGCTTATCGTGTCCGGGGCCACTGGTCAGCCGGGACGTCTGCTGCGGCCCGTCGGGCGGTCCCACCAGTCCCATTCACAAGAACCTGCTGTTCACCCTCTTCCGTGGGAGGGCTCTGTGACCCACGCAGGGGGGCGTATCTGGGTGCGGAGCTTTGGTGAGGACGTCAGGGGCGCCTTAGCTCACGGTGGCCACAGGGGACAGCATCCCCGAGGCCCCGGAGCAGGGACTGTGCCGAAGCATGGCCCCGAGGCTGAGCTCTGGGGGCCCTGAAGGTGCCGCGCCCCACGGGCCGCAGGGATGGCAAGCACACCGTGGCAGGAGGGCCGCTGGCCGCGGTCTTCTGTCCCTGCGAGGGAATCGCGGGTGGTTTCTTTTCTGCTCCTCACCTTTTTCTCAGCTCTCCTCCTTTGTTTGACTCTAGCGGGCAGCCTCCATCCGCACGACTGGACGCTCAGCTCTTCCTCAGCGGCGGGGGCGTGGCGGGTCGGCCTCCCGACTCTTGCTCTTCTGCCCCTCCGTCCGCAGGCGGCAGACCCCGGGGCATCGCGGGCCACCTGCTGGGGGACTTGGCGGTCCGGGCTGGTTTCGGGGGCGAGGCCAGTTCACCCGCGAGGGCCTGTCTCCCCCGACTGCAGCCCAGGACGGCGTTTGTCTTCACGACGGCATTTCTGCCATTTCTACGGAATCTACAGAGACGTGATTTCACTTTCAAAACACTTTGATGCCCCGAGAATTTCCTGGTGATGAGGACTCTGTTCCTAACAAAAGAAGTCAGATTTTGTTTTGTGCTACGTTCAGTGTTAGGATTATCTTTAGGGGGAAAAGTTTAGGCCGCGTGTCCCCACTCCAGGGCCTTGGGGGTGTCTTTCCCCGTCCCCGGGGCCACAGGGAGCTCTCGTGGGACCCAGGATGCCCTGGTCTGCAGCGACCTCCCACTGCCCAGGGTTTCCCAGGCATCACCTGCGGACGGGGCCGAGTGCGAGCTCGGTCAGGCCGTGGGCGAGCCACGTGTGCTCTGAACGGAGCCTTCAGCATCGCAGACTGCGCTGGGCCAAGTTGGGCAGCACGCCGCCCGGAGCACGCGGTTCTCAGGCCACAGGTCCCACGCCTTCGACGGCAGCTTCATACAGTGACGTCACGACGCTGGCAGTGCCCTGCTCGCCGTGGACAGTCGCCTGACTTGGAGAAAGCAGGTCTGCATCCGCGGCTGGGCTCTGTCCCTGCGCTCCGGGTCCTGGCTCCAGTGCCTCACCAGCTGCCCGGGCTGTGTGGTTTCTGCCGCATTCTCCCGAGTGTGCTCGGGGCCACCCTGCACTGCGCCAGGCCACGAGAGCTCTGCCCTCCTGACTGGGGGGCCTCACCATCCTTGCACTAGACACGGGCCCCCTGCTGGCCCAGCCTCCCTCTCCCATTCTCTGCAGGTGGTCCCACTGTGCTCCTGAGTCCGTTGTCCTGTCACGTGGCTGGACGTAGGTCCGTTGCGTCTGGGTGCCTCCCGAGTGCCCCTTTGTGTCTCAGAGTGGCCGTGTGAGTATCACGTCCGTGGGCGTCTGCCAAGCCTGGCAGTGTGCTCCAGAACGTCGGGGAGGACCCAGGGAGCGCACACGGGTGGGGCACAGAGGCCGGTCGCAGTCTCAGGGTGATGCGGGGCGGGGCCCCCCACGCAGAGCACGTTCACCTGTCGCAGAACCTCGGGTCCCGGAGGGGGCCGCCGCGATGACGTTCCGGTGGTTGGGGGACCAGGCTGATGACAGCCACGGACCCTCCTCATGGGGGAGGAGAGCGGACCGTGGACAGAGAGAAGGACTCCGGCCTCCATCTGGTGATGAGAGCATTGCCTTCGTCACGTGATTCCCGGAGAAGAGACTTGTGCCGCTGGCTGTTGAAGGGGGTGACCTTCTTTGGAGGGAGGCTGTGTCTTCAGTGGAGACCTGGGGCAGTCAGGGACACCGTCGGTCGCTCCCCTCCCCGCGGGTGGCCCACTGCCGCTGTAGGGCCGCAGGGGAAACCGAGGCCGGAGGGCTGGGAAGAGCGACAGGAAGGATAGGAAGGAGATGTGAGGAATTATCCAGCGGCTAGAACACAGGAAACGTGTTCACGATGTTTTATGGCTCATTTTAAACGACTGTAAAGATTTCAAGCTTTTATGACGTGTTTTGCTGTAGACCTGTCCTTACACCATCTCAGCAGTGGCGCCGTGACATGACGCCCATTGTCAGTCATGAAATCGCGCTCAGAGCATCTGCGGCGCTCTGATCTACGTGGCGTGGGTGTCGCCGACCCAGAACGTGGATCTCCGGGAGGGACACAATGGAGCTGTGTCGGTGGTTCCGCCGTGGCGATGGAGCCCGCCGCCCTCGTGATCCACGGGTCTGGAGGCCGATTTGCAAAGACAAGTACAGATTTGTCTTGTGGATGCATTTCTCTATGTGAATTAAAGATATGAGTTTATTCATTTACTGTCATCTAAGTAGAAGTCACCTGTGCCAGGTGGCGAGGTCCGACGCTTCAGCAAGCCTGCCTCTGTTCCTGGAGGAAGTTCTGTGTCACCACGTGGACGTGGCTTGTGGTCCCAGCAGCACCGGGCTGAGACCCTTGGGCGGTCCCTGTGGGAAGAGCGTCGTGCTGAGACGAGCGCTGCGGTTTCCGGGCAGCACACACCCCCCACAGCTTTGGCAGCCGAGGGCGGAGAGAGGGTCCGGCAGAGGCTGCATCCCTGTGTCTGCTGGAGGGAGGCAGCCCTCAGGTTCTGGGTCCCGTTGGCCCCCTGTGCGGCGCCTCCACGCGGGACGCCGTGGCCGCTCTGGACCCAGAGCAGGTTCCGGCCGCTCAGCATCCCCTGCTCGCCGACGGACACAGCTGCGCGTGCCGCGTGGGGGGCGCAGGAGCTGAGGGTGCGGAGCCTCATGAGAGGGTTGGTCGGCGCGTCCAGGAGACCCCGCGGCTTCCCCGCTGGCCTTCCGCAGTGACGGGCGTGAGTTTCTGGCTGTTTGGTGGTGACTGTGCTCAGTGGTCCGTGTCGGCCCCGGCCACCTGCGCCTTCTCTGCTCCACAAACGTCCCCTGCACAGACGTGGGTAGGGGGCGGACGGGGCGAGCAGGCAGAGCGGGCGGCCCCACGGCCAGGCGCTGTCCATGGTGGCGGGGGTGAGCACGGATAGTCCCCCAGGGAATCTGGGTTAGAGAGGAAGCGAGTAACGGCGGGGCCGGATGCTGGGTTCAGGGCTTGGCTCTGTAAGGGCAGAAGGCCGAGCCGTGTGGTGACCGCGACCGCGTGGTCAGTTTCGGGCCGGTGGATGCAGGAGCAGGAGGGGGACGAGGCTGGAGGCGCCGAGGAAGGTGAGGGGCACGGGCGGGCCGGGTGTGAGGCGGCTGTCCCTGTCGCAGAGGGGTGGGACAGGCGGGACGTGGCCACGAGGGGCAGTGTGGGCAGCGGCCTTGTCTGGCGTCCCCCCTTCACACACACGCGTGTTCGGGCTCCTGCCCTCGTGCGCTCCGTCCGGAGTGAGATGCCGCGCGTTATTTTGCGTCTCCACGACTCGACACGTGTGACTCTCACATGCGCGGGCAACAGCCGGCCCTCTGAATGAACGAACGAGCGAACGAGCGAAGGGGCACTGATGGGTAGCCTCTGCCGATTTCCGTGGATGAGTACCCCCCCCCCGTGGCCTGTTTTGTGTGGCTGATGCGGGGCCCGGAGCATACGTTCGGGGCCAGAGCCGCGGTGGCCGTGGGCCGTCTGCGCGCCTCCTGCGCCCGGACCCCAGGGGAAGCACAGGAGTGGAATGCTTAGGAAGGGCTGAGTTTTGAGTGTTTTTTGCCTTTGTTTTCAATCTAACTTTTTTACTTGTAAGTTTTCATTGTTTGATTCTCAGTAGGCCTGCTTTAAAAATTGCCTGATGACCGTCGGCTCTCGCGGGCAAATTTGGCTCCTGCAGCCGTGCGTGGCTTGAAGACCTGAGGGGGTCCTCCTGGGGGGAAGGACGTGACTCCCACGTCCGTGTGCTCCGAGAGAAGATGGGGCGGGGGCAGGAAGACGGTGGGTGAGGGCTTGGAGGGGTGCGTGAGGGGGGCCTTGCTACGAGACGTGCGGACTGGAGCTCGGCGCATGGGGAGAGATGGCCGTGGGGCGGGAGTCCTTCCCCTCCTGGGTCAGTTCAGGAACAGAGAGCGGTCGTCCTGGGCCACCCAGAGCCACCGCCGTCCCTGAACATGCACCGTCTTCCTCAAACGCTGCCCAGACGCATTCTCAAACCATGATTCTGTGTGAACCCTGGAGAGATGCAAGGTGGGCTTTGGTCCGGGCAGGAGATCCGCCGAGAAAGGGCAGAGCCGGCTCGGGAGCCCACCTGGCCACAGCCTGCGTCCCGGGGGGCGTCTCGGGCTTCGACTGGCTCTCCGCTGCCCTGTAAGATCCCGCAGACACTGAAATCTCAGGGTTGCAACGTTAATTCCCTTCATTTTTCTAGGGACTCAGAGAGTTAATTTAGAAACCCGATGTGATCTTCGGGCATCGAGAGAATTTCCTTTAGGTGAAAATTGCCCCTTTTTTGTTGCTTCATGAATAGATGAGAATATTAAATGGAGGAATACGTTTTCTTCTGAAAGATGAGCTGCTTGACGAGTCCAGGCCTTTCCCTTTGATGCGGAAATCAGCGCTTCCGTTTATCGTCATCAGGCCGCCCTGTGGCGCGGCGGCCAGGGGCAGAGTGCTAGCCCCGGGGTCAGGGCCCTTTCCCTTGCAGTGCTTGCTGAGTCCCCAGGAGAGCTCAGTGTGCCCCCGAGCCCGACAGGTCTGAGGAGGCAGGGACCCTGCGGTGGCCGGCCCCCGCTCCGCCCGGCCTCGCCCCTGCTGCCCCTGCCAGCCCCGTGCTCGGCCTCCCAGGGA
Organism: Spilogale gracilis; assembly: GCA_004023965.1. Taxonomy (NCBI): domain Eukaryota; kingdom Metazoa; phylum Chordata; class Mammalia; order Carnivora; family Mephitidae; genus Spilogale; species Spilogale gracilis. The sequence continues at coordinate 25,837 of PITA01023603.1, forward strand.
GAAAGAACGGGCGGCAGAGGCCTGGGGGGCAGCAGGGGTGCTGTCTGCACAGTGAGTGGGTGGACAGTCCTGCCTCACAGCGGGCCGCAGGCCGGGGAACCTCACCTGGGCGGGTGCACCTCCCCTCGCCCCGTGGGGACCCCCTGCCTGGCCTCCTAGTCCATCCCCCACATGGACTCTGGCCCCTCTTCGGCCTCAGTGTCCCTCCCACCTGTGAACCTCGCCTCCGGTCTGGTCATCTCCTGCGGGTTCCCACCCCAGCCCTTCAGACCAAGGATCTTGGGGGCGGCCATGTGGCTGGAGGCAGGCTGGGGTGGGGGCCTGCCCCGAGAGCACAGTGCGCTTCGTTTATAGACCACAGCCTAGGCCCCGAGGCCTCCGCGGCCAGCCCGCTGTCACTGTTGCCCTCCGAGTGGCCTTGGGGCCGGCTGGGCCGGGGCGAAGTCTTGTTCCCCAGGGGCCTGGATTGTTTCCAGACTGAAGGGACAGGAACACTCCCCAGTGGGGCTGGCACGTCTGGGGACGCGTGGGGAGGGGGTGGTGGCGGGGTTGCGAGCGAGGGGGCCTCTCCCTGAAGAGAAGGTGCTTTGGAAGGGCAGCTGCGTGCTCTTCTATGCACCCCTTGTCCTCCTGCTGGACCCCACCAAGACCCTTCAAGGGGGCGCTTCTGAGGTTCCTTCTAAGAAGAGATTCTCTTACGGTGTGGGGAGGACCTCCACCTGTCTGGTGGCTCAGGGGGGCACATTTCTGGGAAGGTGCGTCAGTCCTTAGGGAAGAGGAAGAGGTCTGACAGGAGCACCCCACGGTCTGAGAGGCGAGGGTCCCTGGAGAGCTGCCCAAGGGAGCGGGTGGCCCAGGCAAACACCGTCTGGCTCCCGCCGGAGCAGTGGGCCAGGCCAGTGGGGAGACCCCTGCCGTGGACCAAAGCCAGCTCTTCCCTACGAGCGCTTGCTGGTGGCCTGTGCCCAGGGGGGCATGGGAGGCTGGGAGTGTGGCCCGTGACGTAGGACGAGCCCCGCTTCCCCCATGCCTTCCCCGTCCTGCCCTCACTCAGCCCCGCCAGGACGCAGCTGCCCGGGCAGAGGCGAGCGAGGGGCTGTTACCTGGCGATCTTGTCCGTGCAGGACATGGTGACGAGCTGCTCACCCAGCAGGACGCCGTCCCACGTCTGTACCGCGCTGGGGCCCCGCACGGGGACGGTCCCTTCCCCAGACTCGATCTTGGTTCGCAGGTGCCCGCGGAGCTTCCTGACGATGTGCTTGCTGCTGTTCACTAGGAGACACGAGGTGGCGGTGAGCCTGCTAGTGCCGACCCCGGGAGCCCCCAGCTAGAGCTGTGTGGGAGGCGGGGCAGGTCCCTCCTGGGTTGGGTTGGGTTGGGAGGCACAGCTCAGTGCCCCAGGGGAGGGGAGGGGCTGGTGCAGAGCTGCAGTCTGGAGTGCCCGCTCTAGATGAGCCCCCGACTTCCCCCAAAGGCCCAGGCGTCAGTGTGGGAGGCTGTGATTACACGGCTCCGGGCCAGAGCGCGCACACAGCCCAGTGAGCCGGCGGGGCTGCACTCCGCGCACTGTGTTTGGGGCCGCTGAGGTGTGAGTGCCGTGCCGTCCATGTGTTGTGAGATTCTGTTCTCCGCACCTCGCCCAGCCATCTAAGGGTAGTTCTCGGAACACCTGGGAAGGTCGTGGTGGGCTGTGGGGTGAGGACTGCGCTCTGTAGACCCAGGCGAGATTTTCGTCCTGGCTGCATTGTTTTCTAGCTCCATAACCTCAGGCAGGTTACTCGTGACCACTGTGACAGGACTCTGAACTCAGGCTAGCAATGGTGCCTGCCTCCTGGGCCGTGGGGGCCGATGAGCTCGGGCCCGTGCACTCAGCAGGGCATGCGCTCTCACCCGGGTCTGTAGGACAGACCACATGAGGCCTGGGACCTGGGCCCTGTGCTCCCTTCATGCCCTCGCCCCCCCCCCCCGTTGTGCTGCTTTTCTTCCCAGAGT
>PITA01023604.1:0-18415 GCA_004023965.1 Spilogale gracilis
AGACACAAAAAGATGGAAGAGCATTCCATGCTCATGGATCGGAAGAATAAACATTGTCAAAATGTCTATACTGCCCAGAGCAATCTACACTTTCAATGCCATTCCGATCAAAATTACACCAACATTCTTCAAAACGTTAGAACAAACAATCCTAAAATTTATATGGAACCAAAAAAGACCCCGAATCGCTAAGGAATTGTTGAAGAAGAAAAGCAAAGCTGGGGGCATTTGCTTTATTCAGGCTTTATTACAAAGCTGTGATTACCAAGACAGCATGGTACTGGCACAAAAACAGAGAAATAGACCAATGGAACAGAGTGGAGAGTCCACATATGGACCCACAAATTATGGGCAAATCATCTTTGACAAAGCAGGAAAAAATATCCAGGGGAAAAAGGACAGCCTCTTCAATAAATGGTGCTGGGAACATTGGACAGCTGTGTAGAGAAGAATGAAATTAGACCATTCTCTTACACCAAACACAAAGACAAACTTGAAATGGATGAAAGACCTCAACATGAGGCAGGAATCCATCAAAATCCTGGAATAGAATATAGTAACCTCTTTGACATCAGCCACAGCAACTTCTTACAAGACACATCTCCAAAGGCAAAGGAAACAAAAGCGAAAATGAACTTTTGGGACTTCATCAAAATAAAAAGCTTCTGTACAGCAAAGGAAACAGTCAACAAAACAGGCCACCCACGGATGGGAGAGGATATTTGCAAATGACACTACAGACAAAGGGCTGATATCCAAGATCTATAAAGAACTACTCAGGGGTGCCTGGGTGGCTCAGTTGGTTGAGCAACTGCCTTCGGCTCAGGTCATGATCCCAAAGACCCAGGATCAAGTCCCATATCAGGTTTCTGCTCGGCGGGAAGCCTGTTTCTCCCTTTCTCATTCCCCCTGCTTGTGTTCCCTCTCTGGTGTGTTTCTCTCTGTCAAATAAATAAAATATTTTAAAAATAAAAAAATAAAAAACTACTCAAACTCAACATCCAAAAAGAAGATCAGCACATCAAGAAGTGGGCAGGAGACATGAAGAGGCACTTCTCCATAGAAGACATACAAATGGCTAACAGACACATGAAAAAATGTTCATCATCACTGGCTATCAGGGAAATTCAAATCAAAACCACATTGAGATACCACCTTACACCAGTCAGAATGGCCAAAATTAACAAGACAGGAAACAAGTGTTGGAGAGGCTGCGGAGAAAAGGGAACCCCCTTACACTGTTGGTGGAAATAAAAGTTGGTGCAGCCACTTTGGAAAGCAGTGTGGAGATTCCTTCAAAAATTAAAAATAGAGCCACCCTATGACCCTGCAATTGTACTACTGGATATTTACCCCAAAGATACAGATGTAGTGAGAAGGGCCATATGTACCCAGATGTTCATCACAGCAATGGCCACAATTGCCAAACTGTGGAAAGAGCAAGATGCCCTTCAACAGATGAATGGATAAAGAAGATGTGGTACTGGGAAGCCTGGGTGGCTCAGTTGGTTAAGCGACTGCCTTCAGCTCAGGTCATGATCCCGGAGACCCAGGATCAAGTCCCACATCGTGCTCCCTGCTTGGCGGGAAGCCTGCTTCTCCCTCTCTCACTCCCCCTGCTTGTGTTTCCTCTCTGGCTGTGTTTCTCGCTGTCAAATAAATAAAAATCTTTAAAAAAAAAAAAAAGATGTGGTACATATATATAATGGAATACTATACCTCCATCAGAAAGGATGAATATCCAACTTTTGTAGCAACATGGACTGGATTGGAAGAGATTATGCTGAGTGAAATAAGCCAAGTAGAGAAAATCAAGGATCACATGGTTTCACTTACTTGTGGTGCATAAGGAGCAATATAGAGGACAGTAGGGGAAGGAAAGGAAATGGGAAGTAGGGTAATTGGGGATAGAAATGAAACATGAGAGACTTTGGACTCAGAAACAAACTGAGGGTCTTGGAGGGGGTGGGGGATGGGAGAGCCTGGTGGTGGGTACTGAGGGCATGTATTGCATGGAGCACTGGGTGTGGGGCATAAACAATGAATCTTGGGCCACTGAAAAAATAAATAAAAGAGACCTCAAAAAAAATCAAACAGGCAAGTAGTTGAGTATTAAAAAAAACTATGAAGAAAACTAAGCAGGGTAGGAAGCTATGGGGGTGAACAGAGACCTATATTATATAAAGGAGAGAGATACAGGCAATGATATGGAGAGAACAAACAGCAAGCATAGGATTTTTGAGGCAAAAACATGGCCATTAAGTAGGATTAAAGTAGGATTAAAATAATGTCTGTCTGACATGCACAGTTTGTGGTTTCTATCATGCTCATAAAACAGAGGTGCACTTAATTTATTTCTGTGGAATAGTCTGTGAAGATAAAAATCTCAAAATATCTTCAGGAAAAAATTGTTCTCCATTTTTACTGAAAATAGCAATCTAGGAAAAGTGGCTTCAAGGGTGTCTGATTAGAAGTGAAGATAACTTTTCCAGAATGGGCTATAGAGAAAAACCTGTAGAAGGACCTTTTGCTGAAAGGAATTTCAAAGTATAATTTATATGAGGCATGGGTGAGTGATAATTTGCTCAAGTCCTTGAGAGTTTGTGACTTAAAACTGATTGATATAGAGGGCAGTAGGAGAAGGAAAGGAAATGGGAAGTAGGGTAATTCAGGGAGAGAAATGAAACATGAGAGACTTTGGACACAGAAACAATGGAGGGACTTGGAGGGAGGGGGTGGGGGGATGTGAGAGCCTGGTGTTGGGTACTGAGGCCACCTATTGCATGGAGCACTGGATGTGGGGCTTGGGCAATGAATCTTGGAACACTGAAAAAATAAAATAAATTTAAAGTAAAAAAAAATTACCAGAGGCATAAAAAAAAACTGATGGACAAATCCATCATTTTCAGAAACTTTAGTACTGAAAAGAATATAGAATGAATACAAAAGTAGGGATGAGATATTACTTGTTCCTTTGACCAGAACAGGGCTATAAGAGGGCTTCGGTATTCTTGCTTGGCTTTTTAACTTTTAGAGTCAGAGAATCACACCCTTTCAGATTTAGAACTTTTTCCGATGATACACATCATTGGAACTCACCCATACCCATTGACAGTACCACCACTGCTCCACAAAGGCCATTCACATGCTTAACATTTTTCTGTCATTTTAGGGACAATCTGCTGAAAGCTGACACATGTTACAGACTTACCTCTGGTTATATGCAGACCTGCCAGCCAGCTCCCAGGTGCAGAGGCAGAATACTCATCATCTCCCTTCTTCCATCCCTCCATTTCTTGAACGTATACAGCTGTCCCCATGCCATGTTCTTCCCCAACACCAGGGCCTGGCCATAAAGCCTTCTGTGTTGATCCTTCTTCCAGTTTACCTTGCTTTCTAATATTATCTGTCCTTCCTGAGAATGCACAATCTGTCTCCTACCCAAACCTACATTCTCTTTCCCAGATCACTCTCACATTCCCTTCTGCTCAACAGCAGGTTCCAATCCCCCAGGAACTTATATCTCATCCATTTTCCCTGATTAGGGAGGCTAGAAGAATTTTCCATAAATCTCACATGATCCTGAAACAAGAGCTGGGATTAGGGGGGAAAAGGAGAACAAGATAGATACCTTCAGGCCCTCTCTGATGTAGTAGTGTCTACCTCCTTGGGGCAAGAGGCGCAGAGTAATCGCCCATTGCCTGTTGGTACTTTGAAGCCCCCTTTTTTTCAGATTTTATTTATTTATTTGACAGACAGAGAGAGAGATCACAAGTAGGCAGAGGGGCAGGCAGAGGGAGAGGAGGAAGCAGACTCCCTGCCAAGCAGAGAGCCCAATGTGGGCCTTGATTCCAGGACCTGAGATCATGACCTGAAGCGAAGGCAGAGGCTTTAACCCACTGAGCCACCCAGGCACCCTAGTTGAAGCCCCTTTTTAAAGGCCCCCTTACATAAAACAGATTTTATGTAAAATACAGAGTGGCTCATTGAGACTTGTAGGCATTATTGATACATTCATTCAATTTTTCTACTGTAGAGCATTCCTTTCCTACATAATTTAAGTTCAAAGTAGAAATGAATTACAAGCCATCTAGAATCAATCTCTGGCCAGCCATCTATTACCCTGTTTCTATTTGTGTTTGAGTCGCCTTTGAGTTCCTACCAAGTGTTCCAGTCTCAGCTTCAACAAAGGCACACCACCTACCTGGAGAACCATTCCATCCATGGGTTACTTTGTAAGAAATGCCTTCCTTACAGTGCCTTCAAATCCAGCTTCCAGTCATTGGTTCTTCATATTCCTAGGTTGAATGCCTAGAAATTCCCAGCCATGTGTACCTTGGGAAGCTCTCCCTATGCAGCAGCAGATATTTCCAATAAGAGGACATGCTACAGGCTGTGGTGGTGAAACAGGGCAGAAAAGCTGGAAAGAAAAGCGTTAAGAAATATCTTCAAGCAAAGAGAGTATCACATGATTTTTATGGCCAGAACTGCACTATATATATACCAATTTTGTAACTGTGTGAACATAAAGTGGCAAATAGTAGGACCCAGAACACCCAAGTTCCAAACTCAGTTTTGCTTTTAACTACCATATGACCTAGGACAACACAGGTAATCTCTGAAAACTTCAGTTTTCTCTCCTGAAAATGCAGAAGAGGTGTTAGGGGAGGAAAACAGTGCTCCAAGACCTCATAGGACTATAGAACAGAATAATGGGCTTTGTCATCACATACAAAATTCAATTCTGTCACTTTGCATGTGATACTTTACATCCATTGAAAACATTTTAGGCCTCCCTTAGCCTGTCATTTTTCTCTCCAACAAAAACAATGATAACTACCTCACTGGACTATTGTCTAAATCTCCAATATCAGTTCTTGGCACTCAAGAAATACAATTTCCCCTTCCTTCCTTCATCAGTGAGCCATTCCTGGAACCCAGTATGTCCATGTTTGCTCAGGAGCCAAACCTGCCCTCATGCATAACCAAACAGAGATCTACTGACCCAAAGATCTAGCTCTTTACACCCAAAATTAACAGCATTAACTTCAAAGGAAAGGAGAGAGGGAAGGCAGGGAGGAAATAAACCAGGGTAGGAGGACAGTTAAGAGAATATCCCTTAAAGTTTTTTGGCACTTGCACTGTCCATATGTCCTATGGACAAGCCTAGGGGAGATGAGCTTTCCTAAGGTACTAAGGATTTCTGAAAATCATTCTCAGTATCCACTAGAAAAGGACTCATAGTTCTTGCACCAAAAAGCATCTTCTTTACCTCTGTGGACTTTAATTTTTTTAACTTCTGAGAGATTAGAAAATTTAAAGTTTGTCATATCACTGAAAGTAAGTATATAACATCTTCCCTAATGTTATCCAACTGTAGGATATGAGAATCCAATCCGATACACTAACAAGGAAATGCCTAGGGACAACCAGACCCAGGAACATTTCAAAGTGTAATAATGTGACCAAGCTCAAACTAGGAGAATCAGTAAAAGAAGAACTGAAAGGAGAACATTTAGAGGTTTGGGGGAAGATTATAACAGCACAGAGCTGCAGTATTCCCCCTTATTCCACAGGAAATATGTTCCAAGGTCCCCAGTGAATGCCTGAAATCACAGATAGTACCAAAACCTGTATTTACTATGATTTTTCCTATACAAACATACCTACAGTAAAGTTTAATCTATATATTAGGCACAGAAATAAACTAACAACAACAATAACAAAAGAGAACAAATAGAGCAATACACTGTAATTTTTAAAAACTTTATTTATTCGAGAGAGAGAGAGAGCAGGGGGAGGGGCAGAGAGAGAGAAAGAGAACCCTGAAGCAGACTTCCCCGCTGAGCATAGAGCCCCATGTGGAGCTCAATCCCAGAACCCTGAGATCATGACCTGAGCTGAAATTGAGTCAGCCACTTAGTCGACTGAGCCATCCAGGTGTCCCTGTAAATTTTTTCTTAAGTGAAAGAATCTCCCTTAGATTTGGTTTTGTCCTTTCCCTTTTCCAGGGGATCAAAGACGTAGGCAAGTTGAGGGCCTAGGAAATGTAGTTCTACTCTTCTTCTCTTGACTAGAATCATTTGTCTACTCCCAGTCTTCCAACAGATACATCACCTGATACTTCTGCAAAGCTGATATTTTCTGCCCCATTTTCCCCTAATTTCATCCTCACAAGGATCCTGCAGGGTACACAGAGCAAGTCTGTTTAACAGAGATATCTATGACATACCAAAGATTATTCAACCAACTTGCAATAAAGATGAAAGAAAGGTGCACATCTCTTGCCTTGCACTCCAAATTCCTGTCTCTTAGACCAGGATGACTTCTTATCTATTTGTCCTCACTAGGAGTCGAAACTGCCTACAAGAGAATGGGCTCAATGGTTGGAAATGCACTCCCCAAAAGTCAAGATCTCATAATCTGCACTTACACACACATTCTACCTCTTCCTGCCTTCCTCCCTCACTTCATCCCTCCTTTGTTGTGCTTTCCTTCCTCTTCCTACCCTTCTTCCCTTTTTCCCTCCCTCCTTTCCTTCCTCCTTTCCTTCTTCCTCCCTTTCTTTCTTTCTATTTCTTTGGAAGCAGGTGCACAGAACAAAGTTAATTGTAGCTCACATTTGTGGTATACCATTATTGTCACAGAATTAGTTCCCTTCATTTGAGTATCTTACTCTATTATTTTTCATCTTCATCCCCCAACCACAATTCCATTTCCCTGCCTATCCCATAGCCAAACACTTTCTTTCTAATCTATTTTTCACACACGTACTTTTTTAAAATAAATAAATTTATTTATTTATTTTTCAGTGTTCAAATATTCATTGTTTACGCCCCACACCCAGTGCTCCATGCAATATGTGCCCTCAGTATCCACCACTGGGCTCGCCCATCCCCCACCCTCTCCCCTCCAAGAACCTCAGTTTGTTTCTGAGTCCAAAGTCTCTTATATTTCCTCTCCCTCCCCGATTTACTCCACTTTCCATTCCCTTTCCTTCTCCTACTGTCCTCTTTATTACTCCTTATGCTCCACAAGTAAATGAAACCATGTGACACTTGACTTCCTCTGCTTGGCTTATTTCACTCAGTATAATCTCTTCCAATCCAGTCCATGTTGCTACACAAGTTGGATATTCATCCCTTCTGATGGAGGTATAGTATTCCATTATATATATGTACCACATCTTCTTTATCCATTCATCTGTTGAAGGGCATCTTGCTCTTTCCACAGTTTGGCAATTGTGGCCATTGCTGTGATGAACATCTGGGTACATATGGCCCTTCTTTTCACTACATCTGTATCTTTGGGGTAAATACCCAGTAGTGCAATTGCAGGGTCATAGGGTGGCTCTATTTTTAATTTTTGAAGGAATCTCCACACTGTTTTCCAAAGTGGCTGCACCAACTTATATCCCCACCAACAGTGTAAGAGGGTTCCCCTTTCTCCACCTCCTCTCCAACACTTGTTGTTTCCTGTCTTGTTAATTTTGGCCATTCTGACTGGTGTAAGGTGGTATCTCAATGTGGTCTTGATTTGAATTTCCCTGATAGCCAGTGATGATGAACATTTTTTCATGTGTCTGTTAGCCATTTGTATGTTTTCTATGGAAAAGTGCCTCTTCATGTCTCCAGTCCATTTTTTGATGTGTTCATCTTCTTTTTGGATGTTGAGTTCAAGTAGTTTTTTATAGATCTTGGATATCAGCCCTTTGTCTGTAGTGTCATTTGCAAATATCCTCTCCCATTCCATGGGTTGTCTCTTTGTTTTGTTGACCGTTTCTTTTGCTGTTTACACAGTTACTTAAATATATGTGTATTTTTAGAGTACAGGACATGTTTTGTATTTGGGCTTTAATTTAAATAAGAAGGATTTTATAAGTGTCATCCTATTTCTTGAATTATTTTTATTCAATATTAAGTTTTTGAGATCTAGCAAGATCTATCTACACCTATTAATATAGATCTAAATTATTATTTTTAAATGATGCTGAGAATCTGATCTTCTAATCACTTATTTATCATTGCCTTAAAAATCAGTGGTCATTTAGTTTGCTTCCAATTATTCGCTACCATACATAACACTTGGGTGAACACCCTCATAACCTCCTTGAGGACTTCTCTGGGATATATTCCTGGAAACAAAGGTGCTAGTCACAGGCTATGGGCATACTTAATTTCACTATTTATGTTATATTGTGCTCTGGAGTTAGCTACACCAGTTTATATTGCTCCCAATAGTTCATGAAGTTTCCCCACATTTTTACCATCCTTTGATGTTATCTGACTTTCTAATTTTTGCCAAATGATAAGTGTAAAGTACTATTGTTGTTTTAACTTGCATTTCTTTGATTATTGGTGAGAATTAGATTCTATTTAAATATTTATTAACCACTAGGAATTTCTCTTCTGTCGTGTCAATTACCTAGCTACATCTTTATATATTTTTTCTGTTAAATTTTCTGTCCTGTTGATTTTTAGGAGTTCCTTTTATATTCTAGATATCAATCTCAGTTTAGATCTTACTATGATATATTTTTCATTTCTACAAAAATCAAGACAAAAAGCTTTGATGAGAAAATAAGATGGAATGCAGCCTTGCCTCCCAAGAACCTCTTCCTCCTCAACACATTCCAGTGTCTATTAATTGGGTATTTGAAAGCTTATGCATACCCAAAGAAGCTAGTGAGCTGCATGTGAAACCAACTTTCTTGTGTTCTATCCTCTGCCACATTTCTGCAATGTTACCAGAACCCCCTAGAAAAATTCCAGAAATACATAAGAGCATCATATATTTACTTTTTTCCCTTTCCCATGAGAAAGACTGGACCCGTGGTTCTTGTTAAGGGACCCAGAGCATTCATGTATCTTTTTCAGTCCATAGACCAAATACTTTGCAACAAGGAAAGCAAACAGGTTCTGATAACTTCCTATTCCTACCGTCAGTGAAGGAGGAGTTTCCCACCCAATACAGACAAGATGGAAGCACACATAATCCTAGACACTGGACAGTGGACAGATGAGATTGGCAACAGCATATTAGTGTATGAGTCACATACACTCACAGCCCAGGAGAGTGTGTATGGCACCTGCCATGCAGGGCTACGTGGAGCTGGCACTCAGGAGCAGAGTGAACCATCAGGGGCTGTGGGCCTGGGCTTTGGAATAATGAGAGTATGGAGTGACCCTTGGTTCCTGTGGGAGAGTGAGATTTGTTTGTTTGAATAATTAGATGGGCTGGCAGAAAGGCAAAGCCCATTAGGTTGAGGACTAGGTAGTGTGCAGCAGGTCTGGCTGGCACGGGAATTAGCCAGTGGGGAGACTTCCCACTAGGTTGGGGCATATCTCGCAAGAACAGGAAAACTCATCGTGTGGCTTCTGGTGTCCTGGGAGGCTCTAAGATGTCAAGGCAGCACCTAACATTTTATGTTTTACAATATGTACTCCTTGTAGTTTTATCAGTAGAGGTCCTTTTCTCTACTAATTATGCTTGCTTGATTTTAAATTTAAGAAATGTTTTAAAATGTAGCCCTCATGGTCAAAAATGAGATAAGACTTTGGATAGCACTACAGCCCATGATATTTTTCCCTGAGGGAAAAATGAAAGTGTTCAAATACCTTTTCTCTTTTTAGAATGATGTGGTTATGCTGACAAAAGCCTGCTTATTGTCACAATTACTTCTGCTTTGTCATTTACCTTTCAGACACCAGGAAACTCAGCCACACCTGGGACCCTGCACCATTCAGATATTTTGAGATTCTCATGTTTAGACGAGGCAGAAGAAACACAGATTATAGCTGAGCATTGCTTGGCAATGAATTTTATAAGAAATAGAGAATAGAATTCCTTTGACTCGTATTAGTGTCCTTGTTTCATTTTGATTAAAAGATCTAGATGGGGCTAGAGAAGGAATTATCCTGTGGTAGGCAGAATAATGACCTGAGAATGTTACCTTACATGGCAAAAGGGATTTTTCAGATGTGATTTAATCAATGACTTTGAGAGATTATAACGAAATATCCAGGTGAACCCACTTTAATCATACGAGTTTTTAGAAGTAAAGAAACTTCCCACAGAGGGAGATGTGACTATGGAAGAATGGTTTGAGAGGTATAATGTTGCTGTCCTTGAAGATGGAGGAAGAGAGTCATGCTCACCGAAGATGGGCAGCCTCTAGAAGATGGAAAAGGCAAAGAAGTGGATTCTTTCCCAGAACTCAAGGACTACAGTCCTGCTGGCACCTTTTTAGTCTAGTGAGATCCACATCAGACTTCTGGCATACAGTATTATAAAACAATGAAATTGTGTTGTTTCAAGTCACTGTATTTGTGCTAATTCATTACACCAGCAATAGAAATCTAATACTCATCTCTAATTTTGGCAGGTCTGAAAATAAAAGTCATGTAGCCATCCCCAAAACAGAACATGAAAAGTCAAAGATAAAAATCTTTCCATTTCCTTATGACTTCCCCTTTTGTGTCATCACCCTCCTGTCTGCCCTCTCGTACCACATTCTCACACCTCACTTAACAGCCCAGAGTGGTGGTATCTCCATTCCTTCTCTCCTTTGACCCTAGGTTCCAGGACATACACAGACATGGTCTTACAGTCCCCTCTTTCATGTCTCTGCTTTTAGGTTTGTCCTTTTCTATTCCACCACAGTTTTAATCATTTCTCTCTCCTTAGAGTAGACAGGGAAAAATTTGTCTTGATAAAATCATTGCAAGTTTTCTAGAACTGGTAGTGGTCACTTGTAATTTCAAAATTATGTCTCTGCACTAATCTTTTTATAAACCCTATCAAAGCCACTCTTTCTTCCACTGATCATACAAGTGTTCACCTATTAAGGAATAAATATTAAATATTTAAGTCATAAATCTCAAACTATAAAATTAATATATTTGACAGGATAAAATTAATCCCATCATTTCAGGACTAGTCTGACTACAATAAGATAAGGACACTTCAAAAGAACTGGATTCTTTGTTATGTCTTGGGGCTGTGTTTTATACCTGGTGTGACATGGCAGGAAGGAGGGAAGATATCAGCTAGACGGTGTGGTAGTTCATAAGTCTAGCTAATCAGTGTGGTAGTTCATAAGTCTACTAATCAGTGCGGTAGTTCATAAGTCTAGCTAATTGAAGCAATAGCTTGAAGTAGAGACAACTAGGAAAACATAAGCTTAGACAGTGCGGTAGTGCATAAGTCTAGCTAATCGATGCGGTAGTTCATAAGTCTAGCTAATTGAAGCAATAGCTTGAAGTAGAGACAACTAGGAAAACATAAGCTTAGACAGTGTGGTAATTCATAAATCTAGCTAATCAGTGCAGTAGTTCATAAGTCTAGCTAATTGAAGCAATAGCTTGAAGTAGAGACAACTAGGAAAACATAAGCTTAGAAATCAGTAAAAATATTGAGGAGTACATGGAATTTTCCATAAGAATCAAGATGACCTCACCTACCCGGGTGACATTTGGATATTTGTACATATATTTATTACTCTGTGCTACAATAGCATGCTCTGAATATCCTTCTGCAGGTGTGTCTATATCACATGTGTGCTTGTATGAGTAAATACTACATGCTTATGGAATGGCTTACTTCTTAGTTCTGTTCCTGTCTAACCAGATCTTTTCTTGCCTATGCTACTTTAGAAGGGCATGTGATTTAGTAAGATAAAACTAGCATGATCTTAATTTTATCTGTATGGTGAAGAGTTATACTAGAATAGTATTTCTTTTTTTTTTTAAGATTTTATTTATTTATTTGACAGAGTGAAACACAGCTAGAGAGGGAACACAAGCAGGGGGAGTGAGAGAGGGAGAAGCAGGCTTCCCGCTGAGCAGGGAGCCCGACGTGGGGCTCGATCCCGGGTCTCCAGGATCATGACCTGAGCCGAAGGCAGTCACCCAACCAACTGAGCCACCCAGGCGCCCCTAGAATAGTATTTCAAACTAAATTCCAAAGAGTCCTCAATTCCTACAGAGGAGGGGAAGAGGAAACAAGTGGACAGAACTTAGAGGGTCTCACCTCGCTTCAGTCAAAACAGCTTTGCTTATCACTTTCTGTTTACTTTTAGCATGATGTTTCATTTAAAAAGCAAAAACAGAAACGATTGGCTCCTTTCAAAAGTTTTGAAGTCCATGGACTAGATGATGAATAAAGCTTCTCATCCATAGTGTTGATGATGTTTTTATTATTTATTATTTTACATAATATTTCATGTATAGATAAAGTCTTTGCTTTTGGAAAGGTTATTCTGTGTTTACCTGCTGTCCTCATCATTCATAATGTTCACTTTATTGCAAACAAAATAACAAATTTTTAATTTTAATTCCAGTACAGTTAGCATATTTTGTTATATTAGTTTCAGGTGTACAATATAGTGCTTCAAAACTTCCATACAACACCTGGTGCTCATCACAAGTGCCTCCTTAATCCATATTGCCTATTTCACCCACCCACCACCCACCCTCCCATCTATCTGCCCTCGGATGACCATCAGTCTGTTCTCTATAATTAAGAGTCTGTTTCTTGATTTGTCTCTCTTTCTCTCTTTTTTTTTCCTGTTCATTTGTTTTGTTTCTTGAGTTCTACATACAAGTGAAATCATATGGTATGTGTCTTTTTCCTGCTGACTTATTTCACTTAGTATTATACTCTCTAGCTTCATTCATGTTGTTGCAAATGTCAAGATTTCATTATTTTTATGATTAAATAATATTCCATTGTGTATATATATATATATATATATATATATATATATATATATGCCACATCTTCTTTATCCATTCATTGATCAGTGGACATCTGGACTGCTTTCATAGTTTGGCTATTGAAAAAATATGGCTATAGGGTTCCTGGGTGGCTCAGTGTGTTAAAGCCTCTGCTTTCAGCTCAGATCATGATCTCAGTGTCCTTGGATCAAGGCCCATATCTGGCTCTCTGCTCAGCAGGCAGCCTGCTTCCTCCTCTCTCTCTGCCTGCCTGTGGTCTCTCTGTCAAATAAATAATAAAATCTTTAAAAAAAAAAAAGAAAAAATGTGGCTATAAACATAGGGGTACATGGATCCCCTTGATTTAGTGTTTCTGTATTTTGGGGGTAAATACTCAGTAGTGCAATTCCTGGATCAAAGGGTAGTTTTATTTTTAACCTTCTGAGGAACCACCATACTGTTCTCCAGAATCACTGCCCCAGTTTGCATTCCCGCCAACAGTGCAAGAGGGTTCCTATTCTCCACATCTTTGCCAACACTTGTTGTTTCTTGTGTTGTTGATTTTAGCCATTCTGACAGGTGTGAGGTGATATCTCATTGTGCTTTTGATTTTAATTTCCCTGATGATGAGTGATGTTGAGCATCTTTTCATGTGTTTCTTGGCCATCTATCCTCTTTGGAGAATTATCTGTTCATGTCTTCTGCCAATTTTTTAATTATATTACTTGGTTTTTTGGGTGTTGAGTTGTACAAGTTCTTTGTATATTTTGGATACTAACCCTTTATTAGATACATCATTTGCAAATATCTTCTCCCATGCAGTTGGTTACTTTTTAGTTTTGTTGATTGTTTCCTTCACTCTGCAGAAGTTCTCCATTTTGATGCAGTCCCAACAGTTTAATTTTGCTTTTATTTCCCTTGCCTTTAGGAGACATATCTAGAAAAATATTGCTACAGCCAATATCAGAGAAATTACTGTCTGTTGCTCTCTACTAGGATATTTATGATTTCCTGTCTCACATTTAGGTCTTTAATTCATTTTATTTTTGTGTATGGTGTAAGACAGTGGTCCAGTTTCATTCTTCTGCAGGTCACTGTCCAGTTTTCCCAACACCATTTGTTGAAGAGACTGTCTTTCTCCCATTAGATACTCTTTCCTGCTTTGTCAAAGATTAATTGACCATATAATTATGGATTTATTTCCAGGTTTTCTATTCCATTCCATTGATCTATGTGCAAAGTGACAAATTCTTAAGGATTTCTTCAGAAAAATTGACCATAAATTTGATGACTATATTTAACAATAGCATTGATAAAATACTTTAATCCATTTGTGAACACATATATTGAAATATTAGTTGCAAAAAAATCCTTTTTGTTCATCTCAGAATCTAGTTGCCACCTATGTTAAAGTATGTGCAAATAATAATATTTAATAATACAACTTTGCAACCTCTATTCCCTTCTGCCCTACCCTCATTTCCCAGCACACACACCACCACCACCTATCAGTGTTAGTTTTTGAGTTTTCTGTCCTCCAAGCTTCTTCTCTCTCTTTTCAGGCATTCCCAAGTCTAAGAAAAGAATGTGGTAAAATTGGGAGTAGCTCCACTTTCTTTTTTATTATTATTATTAGTATGTTCAGTTAGCCACTGTATAGTCCCTGATATAGTGTTCAATGATTCCTTACTAAATACAACACCCAGTGCTCATCACAGCACCTGTCCTCCTCAATACCTGTCACCCTGTTACCCCCTCCCCCAACCCTCCTCCCTTCTGAAACCCCTAAATTGTTTCTCAGAGTTCATAGTCTCTCATGGTTTACCTCCCTCTCTGATCTCCCCCTTTGGATTTCCCTCCCTTCTTCTATGGTCCTCCATCCTATTGCTTATGTTCCATACATGAGTGAAACCATAGGATAATTGTCTTTCTCTGTTTGACTTACTTCACTTAGCACAATCCCCTCCAGTTCCATCCATGCCAATGCAAATGGTGGATATTCATCATTTCTGATGGCTGAATAATAGTCCTTTGTATATATGGACCACATCTTCTTTATCCATTTGTCTATTAAAGGGCATCTCAGCTCTTTCCACAATTTGGCTATTGTGGACATTGTTGTTATGAGCACTGGAGTGCACGTGCCCCTTTTCACTACATCTGTATCTTTGGGGTAAATACACAGTAGTTCAATTGCTGGGTCATAGGATAGCTCTATTATTAACATCTTGAGGAACCTCCATACTGTTTTCCACTTTTTGAAAGTGCCAGCTCTCCTACACACTTTTTCCTATTTCTGTGGGAAATAACCTAACCTCCTTTTCCCAGGGAACCCAGTGACTTTAATGCTATCTCTTCTTATTTTCTACCAAACCTGGGCTCAGAAAAAGATGGATAAGCTCCTCCAAAGTTTACATTGATGATGAAGCCACATGTCTCCTCCCTTCCAGGCACGTATACCCTTTCAACAGGGTCTTCTGACCAATTAGTACCATCTGTATGGGTAGCCTTTAGAGGTAGGGAGTTCTTTGTCACTGAGTAGTTTTGCCAGTCATTCTGGATAACTCTTAACATGAAAATGAAAAGCAGGAGCTAAAGTATAAGATGGTGGGGTACACTAGATATTGTCTGAGGTTCCTTCTAAATCTATGATTCAATGGTTCCATGATTGCAGCTGAGTGAGTTTTAAATATTAATGGGATTTTAAAATGTCAATGGGAAAAATTGCATATTCAGGGAAAACTGGGCCTATCAAGATTTTCACTTGAGAGCACTAGACAGAAAGGAACAAAACTGGAACCTCAGCCACCTGACAATAAGGACCACTAAATTTTTTTCTTCATTTCACAGGTTTTTTAAAAAGATTTTATTTATTTATTTGACACAGAGAGAGAGATCACAAGTAGGCAGAAAGGCAGGCAGAGAGAGAAGAGGAAGAAAACTCCCTGCTGAGCAGAGAGCCCAATGCCGGCCTCGATCCCAGGACCCTGAGATCCTGACCTGAGCCTAAAGCAGAGGTTTTAACCCACTGAGCCACCCAGGCGCCCCATTTCACAGTTTTACCTACAGAAAAGCCAAGGTTTCAGATACCTCTGATACCATTCAGAATTATTAACTTTTTTTGTTTTTTAAAGCCAATAAGGAAAGCAAAGGTAAAAATGCTATATATATATATATATATATATATATATATATATATATATATATATATATATGTTTTAGGTGACTTAGGAAGGTATAAGACTGTATAATACTTGTCCCTACTTAAGCCTTTCATTGAGTCAATTAATTAAATAGCTATTTATTTTGCCCCTACTATGTGCCGAGCCCTGTCATACATTTATGAACAACTTGATGTCGTCCCTGCACAGGCTAGCAGAAAAGATAGACTATTAACAAGAACTTATAATAAAGTGAACAAGTGTTTTGTTAGAGAAGTTCAAGATTCATATGGTGTCTGGGGTGCCTGGGTGGTTCAGTCAGTTAAGCAACTGCCTTCGGCCCGGGTTATGATCCCAGGGTCCTGGAATTAAGCCCTATCAGGAGCCTGCTTTTCCCTCTCCCTCTACTTGCCACTCCCTCTGCTTGTTCCCTCTCTCTTTCTCTCTCTCTCTCTGACAAATAAATAAAATCTAAAAAAAAAAAAGAAAAGAAAGAAAGACACACAAGGTGTCCATACCTTCCTTAACGTAGAAAAACAAAAAGTTTCCTGGGCAAAAGAATATTTAAGATGATGTCAGATGTACGAGTAGGAATTGTGGGGAGAGTATTCCAGATAGAGAGAACAGCATATACTTGGCCTATATGGAAGACAGCATGTGGTCCTCTAAGCAAAAACAAATTCATCATGGTTGGGGTCAGAGTGGTCAGAAAAAGACAGGAGAGGTAGGTAGAGGCTAGTATGGAGCATCTTGTAAGTCACATTATGAAATTTGGAGTTTATACTAATAGCAGGGGAAAGGTATTGGAGGGTGTTTAAGAACATGACATAGTAATTGGAGCTTTAGAAGAATCACTTTGACAATACATAAATTAAAAGATGAGAGGGTAGCAAATAAGAAAAGAAGGCAAGAATGATAGATGCTGTGAGTTGGGAAAAGAGTGAATGATCTTTTAGGAAGTAGGTTCACAATATTTGATTAGATTGGGATGAGGGATAAGGAGGAAAGTGAAATGAGGGATAGATTTCTGGGTTGGACAACTGTGTGTATGATAGATCCATTCTTCAAGGCAGGAGAAATTGGAGGGGCTTGGCACATGTTTGCAGGGCTGCGAAGATGGTACATTCAGTTTTGGACATATCAAAATTGAGATGCATTTTAAAATAGCAAGAGGACTTATGAGTACTGAAAATTGATCTATATATCAAGAAAAGGGTTTTGTTAGTCCCTGAGGATATCCCTTACATCATTAAAATGTAAGGTTGAGAGAAATATCCAAAGATAAAATTGTCCATTCAATTTCTCCAAAATAGCATACCAAGAGAAGCTATACTGTTGATGCCTTTGAATGGACTGAATGTCCTGTTCCTTGTGATATCACTCTTATAGCAATGCCACATCCTTCCTGCATACCAAAGGGTGGGAGGACAAGAAAAGGGCAAAGCTCAGCTGGGTTTTAAAGTCAGTGGGAGGACTTGGGCAGAGTACTTGTGACTTCTGGGAAGTAGCCTGTCTACCCACTCATTTCACAATATAACCCCTCCCCTGAAGTCAAAGCCCATGCACCTGGACACCAAAGCTTCCTGCCCTTAACAATAATACCGGCAGTGCTAAAAACTCAGTGCTAAATATTTAAGACTTAGTAGAATGGTGATAATAATAGTACCTACTTCATAGATTTGGGTAAGTAAAAGATATCACACAATAAGCACCAAGCACAGTGCTTGACGCATGCTACGTACTCAGTAAGTGTTGGGTGATGGTGGCATGGTAGCGGTGGTCATACTAATGACTCATAAGCATTATGTGATCCTGAAACTCTTAAATCATCAAATCATCTAATTCTTTTGTATTTAAAAAAAAGTTATTGCAGAGTATCCTTAATTGTATTCTAAGTATTCAAAATTTGATAATCCATATATGGCAAGACCTTTTTCATCAATAGAACTGGTAAACCATTATATATCTAACTATTTTATGTATATGGCATCTACATATTTAACCTATAAGCTAAATTGAGATTTTGGTATATTTTGTGGGTTTTTTGTCTTATAAAAACCTTTAAAAGTTTTAACTAATTTTGTCCAATTTAGCATATTAATAAAATGTAAATGATTTTGTAGTTTTTTATTTGCTAATCATCTTGGAACATTCCACATTAGAGAAAATATGCTCATTTTAAAATTTTAATGGATTACACTGAAAGTTAGTATGGAGATAGAGGTTAAGAGGTAGAAATTTGGGCACCTGAGTGGCTCAGTGGTTAAAGTCTCTGCCTTTGGCTTAGGGCATGATCTTAGGGTCCTACCAGGACCCTCCCTCATCAGGGGGCCGGCTTCCTCCTCTCTCTCTGCCTGCCTCTCTCCCTAGTTGTGATCTCTCTCTGTCAAATAAATAAATAAAATCTTAAAAAAAAAAAAAAAAAAAAGAGGTAGAGGGGCACCTGGGTGGTTCAGTTGGTTAAGCAACTGCTTTCAGCTTAGGGCATGATCCCAGAGACCCGGGATCAAGCCCCACATCGGGCTCCCTGCTCTGCGG